>CADDXX010000237.1:109589-146448 GCA_902810485.1 Alauda arvensis
TTTTTTGTGRCTGAAAGGRTATGARTKAGTCTGRAGTCCCCATWAAAGGATAAGATCACATCAGATGGTRGTGTGTAAATTRWTTCCTCAGAATTATCTTGTATTTCTGCTTCTGCACTGGACACAAGGGTGGAGAATGTCCCTAATGTTTTTGATGAGGATTTTGTTTTATTTATACAAGGAAAATAATCTCAGTTCATCCTAGTAAGTGACTAGATTTTGCTTAAAATCCTATTTTAAGCTGTGATTGATATGAAGATTTGTCTTCTTGCTGAATGTATGAAGTGTTTTCCAACTCATGGTAGATGAACATGACATAATATCACCACTATGGCCATGGTGCCAGTAGTATTTTGCAAAAATAGACTCTGAATTTGCATTTATATTCACAGTATCACAAGGAAATTCATATTTGTTTGTCATCATTTTCTCTCCCTTGCATACATGCAAATACTTAAGAAAACTGCTTCCCTGTATTTCAAAATAAAAACAATGAAAAACATCATGCAAATTATTTTCTCAAGAGGAAGTTCTAAGCACATTTTGTCTCTTATCCCCCACTTTGCTCTGCATCTTCTAAGACTTTATGCTAACACAAAGAAATATTGATTCTTCCTATTATCTCTCCTACACTTTTGTGAGCAGCTCTATGGAAGACACAGTTGTGAATTCTACAATAAGCTTTTGAAGTTTTCTGATGCTGACAATAGTCATTCATTATACAGGAACAAATACAAAGTTCTGTTAAAAAAAAAAAAAACCAAAACAAAAGCCTAGCCAAACTTGCATCTGAAACTGAAAAAAGATGAATTAAAACAAACAACTAATAAAACTCCAAAGACATTTTTTAGAGACTTTAAAAGATTGCATAGATTAGATTTTATTTCCTTCCTGGGAAGTTTTCCTGCAAAATGTCCAAGCATTGTGCTCTCAACAAGAAGGGAAATTTTTAATCTGTGTCATTYAGAAAACCTTAGGAAAGTTTCAAATCATTTTTTCATAAAGCAAGCATCAGGTTTTGAAAGGAAATAGGAAAAGAAAATGTCACATGCTTAAAACGAAGTCACRTGCTTAAAAAACCAGGTTGCAGATAAGATTTAGTTCAAGAGGAAGACACCTAAATGAGGGTGTCTACAAGTTTGGTGTCAACATGCTCAGTGTCTAAACYTCTATTTCTTCCAGTACACTCTCCAGACACTTTCAGTTTCCCAATCCTGTGTGCCTGTGGTCAGCAGAGTGGCCTTAGGGGACTGGACAAGTCAGGAGCCAGGAGATGTGGCTCAGGACACAGGGACACCAAGTGCCACTGGTCAGTGGTGAGGAKCAGCTGGGCTGTGCTGGGGCATCTCAGCATAGAAACAACAACAACAACAGTGGGGAATCTGTAACACTCAGGTACCTTGGTTTTGAAATGAATTCYACCCTTTTGTTTAGACTTGTCTGTCACCTGGGCAGTCTTTTAGTTTTAGTTTCTGTGCTCACTGCTAAAGCTTCRCTGCAACCACTACTAAGGGACACCTATTGAGACAGATATTTTAATATGCTGCTTTTTTTAATTCACATCCTGACAGGCCCATCAGGGGCCTCCACCAGCACACACAGGGACCATGTTATGCTTTCAGCCACTCCTTTTGTAARGTACATGGAAGAAATCCAATTTAACAATTAATTCACTATGGAGGAGGAGGCCTTTACGCTCTTGAAATAAAATAAATTCTTTCCAATTCCCTTTGCTTTAAGAAAGAAGCCCAGACACTTGTTYCAAKAACAGAAGCCTCCATTKATATTGGGCATGTCTGAATTTCAGACAGTAACTTGCACCTTTGGCTTACCTCACAATCAGAAMAAGGGCACATAGTGATAACTGGGCTGTAGACAGGTACAGTTATTTGCTAATATCTGTGACTGCCTACATAAAAAGTGGTTATTTCTTTCTTACTCACATAAACACATCTACAATTCACTGTTTCAGGCTGCTCATAGAGCACAAGATTGAGGTGATTAGTATGGATTGGGATAAATTTGAGTTTGGCTTAAGAACACACTAGATATTCCTATTCACATGCTTCCTAACATAACTAGAGCTAAAAGTAAGATACATGTGATCAGTTGCTCAAATTTTGTTGTAATTTATATTGGGTTAAGAAATAATTTTGATTCTATTGGCAAATATTCAAACATACAGAGTGATTCATTGCTGGGTTGCTGCTACTATGATTCTCAAAGCCTGCTGCTGACAGTGACCTTTAAGCTGCTTAATTAGTGTTATTAAATGCTTATTCTGTCCAAGACTGACATACCTCTGGAAAAAGCCATTACATCCTAGTATAATTCAAATCTATCATCTGAATTTTTTGGCTAAAAATGCATTCTTTATGAGCAATACTGCCTATTGTCTCAACTGTAAATTAAAAATTACATAATAATTGAATCATTCATGGAACAGCAGATTTTTAAAATCTTGTCTCCACCAAAAGGCTTATTGTAAAACTGTGTAATATAAAATTATAGCTTTTCCCAACACCACTTCAAATTCTTAAAAAAAAACCAGTGAGAAACTGTTCCAAAAGTAGATTGTTTTTTGCCATAAGAAAAAGAAAAGTTTTAAAGAGRCTGTTAAGCTATGCCTATTTCAATTACTTTCAAGGCCCTTTTACTAGTGCTGGGCAGGAGTTGATCAATAACTGAATAAACACAATAATCCTTTATTTTGTTCTTTGTTAGTATCAAGGTCAGGTTTAGCTCAGGAAATGACCAACAAAATGAGAGCCTACTCTGCACAGAGTTTTTTGGACCACAGAAATTGGAATATCTTAATGGGAAAGAAAAAGAGAAATCAGAAGGTATTCACAGCAGCATGCACCCATACCTGTGTTCTTAATGAAATGACAATATAGAGACAGGTCAACAAAATACAGAGAATCCTCTAAGGCAGTGKACATGCAGATACACAGATGTACAGAACATATACAAAAACTAGGTGTTTTATATAACAGCAAACTGTGCCATGCTCAAATTCAATCTGAAGAGATGAGGACACTGCTGTGGGCTGAGTGATTGTGAAATTTTATCACTTCTGAGCACAAGCAGAAGACGGTTGACAAAAGCAAGACCTCCACACAACAATGCTTAAGGTTCAACAGACRGTTCAGACAAGGAGGAATAAGGATGTGAGGCAGAAGAAAGAATATATCATGTCTTTACAGATCCCTCAAACAAAATGAAAGAAAACTTCAGCTGACCTTGCTTCATAAAGACTCATCAATCTTTCAAGTGCAGTGAGAAGAGTGGAGTCTGAGGGCATTTTAATCTTTCCATCTTTAATTCCTCTGAACAAGAAGATTTCAAAAAACTATTTTTTTTTTACCATACAAGAATTGTTGGTTCCCAGGTTGCTGTGAATCAGCCATGCAGTGCTTTTGGAAAACATCTGATCTGGAGAAGTTGCTATTATCTCATATTTCTATTGAGCTACAGATATCTTTAGAATTTAACTCATCTGCTYGTGAACCTGAATTATTTATTAGAGTGTAAGTTTTTAATATTTTTTTTAAAAAGTGAGAAATGAAGAACCTGATTTGACAAAGTGCTTTTTTTCCCCCCTTCCCTCAGATACCGATAAACTACTTTACGCTTTTTCCTCTGGCAAAATGTCCTTTCCCTCATCCCTTTAATTTGATAGCTCTAAAGTGAGGCTATGCAATGAGATGTACACTCTGACTAGAATGTTCCAACTATAGTTACATTTGTTTTATTTTTAATTAGTTCTTTGTAGAGTTCAATTAAAACTAATCCATGCAGTATTTAATTTCAGTTGGGAAAAAGAGAGAAAAAAAAAAAAGAACCCAAAATCTCTGCTTCCCTGACATTTTCCCAGTTTAGATACATGATTTTTTTGGCCTTGAAATAATTTGTTCAATCCTCTGCATTTACAGTACATGTTAGAATAAAGGTTAAAGATGAATTTGTCTCCTCTGAGGCCTCCATTATTGAAGTGCACTCAATCATGCATTAATCTCAATGGCATTAAAGGAAGTTKGACTTACATTTTGTTTTCCCACTATGTTATCAAATGGAAGCTCAGGGCTCCAGGATCCTTCAGTAAACGTAGCTCCACTGTTCCTCCTGTCAGAGGAGGTGACAGCCTCTTTCACAATATCYTCAGGTAAAGTCAACAGACTCTCCTCAGGCTGTTTAATTAAGTAAGTCTCAATGTTGTGTTTCCTCAGGAATTCATTGCGCTCTTTGCCGTGGCCTTCTTCAACTTTATAATCCCCATTCAGGCAGTCCAGAGTGGCTTTGGAGATGTGAATCCTCCTGCATAAATGAAATTAATAGCAAATACTGATTATACTCTACTACAAAGAGGTTAGAAGGAGGTTTTGAACTCTGTATATTGTTTAACATCATGGACAAATACAAGGTTTTCTATTGCAAGCAATGAAAATGAAATAGTGCATTTGAAAGCAYGAGCTTTATTTGTGGTCAGGTAATCTCAAAACATGTTKACATCAGTAAGATGCCATTAATGCACAAAGTCCTGTCACAGGARAAACACTTTGACATCCCCACCTGACACCTTTGCTCATAGTTAATAGTTTAATGGGAGACCTTCCCAAGTAAAACAYCAGTCTGAGTGACAGAAAATTGTACTTCAGGGAACTGTGTTGAGAGAAAAATAAATGGTAGGCATTAAAGCAGTTTATGTAAAGGTTTGTAATTTCTTCCRGTTTCCTGAGGTAGCTTAAACATTTGAATTTAGTGGTCTGATTGCACCTGAAGTGAATTAGGGAAATAAGGGAACTATGCAAAGACAAGCAACATAATCATTTCTATTAAGACTAAGCAATGAGTTCAATAAGCTTTGATCAAAGTGAAGTTGAATTTAAGAGATTGCATGCAAAAGAGCTCAAATTTTGCAATGGTATGATAGGAATTTGGATGCCTTCCAGCTAAAATTTTTAAGGAATCTTCAAGTTCCTGCATGTAGGAAAATTTCAGACACCTCTAGAACRCATCAACAGGGTCAGCTGTGCTATACTGTAAAATGCAGCATCATGAATGCAGTAAGAGTTGTTCATTAGGCATTTATCTAACCCAAACAAATAGTTGTAGTGATTCTTTAAACCAGCTCATTTTTGAAACTTTGGGTGCAATTCATTTTCTGACAGACTTGCATACAGATTCCTAATATTCAAAGTGAGCTAAAATTCTCCATCCCTTCTTGATGATACATGCTAAGTTGCTTTTCTCAGGCACCACAATTTGGCTTCCTCCTGTGGAGGAAATGGTCCTAGCATGGCCCTTGGGAACTTCCTTCTGCAGCTCAAAGAATGCCAATGCAGAACTGAGTTGCATAACATTTTGATGAACTAGAAGACCATAAGGGCATATATGATGTGTRTGCTTCACTAGAAAATGAACTGCTGGTTGTATTTAAACAGTGTGAAGTGCCCAGGAGTAYCAGAACTTGGCACAAACTATCCATGTGGAGCATTAAATATCAACATCTAATTAWAAGATCAAAAAATTGTATCCCACCCATTTTTTAAAATTGTCTCAACTTCCCTGCTTCTTCCCAGGTTTTGTACAACTTTCTAATGTCATGCTGTTACAATGATTGCAGAGATTAGTAGTATTTTGTAGTGAAAAATCAGTAAAATTAATGATAAAACCCAGTAAAAATGTTTCTCAAATACAAGCAGCTTTTGGCCTGGACTTATAAAGCAAAGCATGTGACCTCTCAGAAAGATGATGTGTTTCCTAGCTCTAAGAAATCCAGATAGGCTAAACTGATTTAAGTACTGACCTAAAACTAAAGAAAAATAAATAAAGAGAAACTGACACACTAGTTGCCAAGGTGACTATCTCTCTCTTTAAATTCAGCTAATATAATTTAGGAAGSTTGTGTAATAAAGCCCTGAAATATGGATTTTATGATGGATTTGATAACAGCTTTAAGCAGAGTATGGAGATAGCTATTAATGTAATATCCTTAAATGGGCCAAATATTAATAAATAGCTGGCAGATTAAAAGTATTTTCTGGCTGCATCTTTTGTACTGCTTGCTTAAAAAAACTAAAATGTGGAGAGATATGTTTTAATTTTATACAAATACAGTACATTGGGAACTTGAGTATTGAAGTAAAAAAAGAATTGCCTGACCTACTCTTGAAAGCATATCAGGCCCACAGTGTTAGATGATACCTGCCACTGAGACATAATTGAAAATTAATTATTACCTAGGATTTATGAAATTCAGTACTGGAGACTAATACTTACATACACTAAGTAAAGACCTTTAGAAAACAGGACCCTGGCAGAAGAATGTCACTGAAATAACACTGTAGGATCTTGCAAGCTTTCCTTCTCAGGTGTTGTGGGCACCTTTTTTAGTCTCAGAAAAATGGAAATTGCCATTTGTTTTCTCAGTGCTCCGAGCTGCCCTTTCCCATGGCAGCTGGGCTGTTGGTTTATGCTCCTTCTRTCAGGTGCCATCTCTCCCTSCAKCACCCGTGCTCATGGGGGCTCATGGGGACCTGCAGGCACTGAGGGAAAGAGCTGAGCTCCTTCTTTCCTGCTCTCAGACTGGGGGAAAGGATGTTTCCCATCCTCAGCTGCCTCTCTCCACCATGCCCTCAGGAAAATGCTGCAGTTCATCTTTGCTCTTGTTTTACAGCRTGAGAGCAGGACTGCTCATAACCCCAGTGCAGCTTTCCTGGTAAAGCTGCTCTAGGGATGGGAATGACCTCTGTACTACAAGAAAATGTGGGGTTTTGAGTGCTGGTTGTAAGGAGAGGCTGAAATGAACTTGACTGCTCTGTTAAATCTGCTCTGCACACAAGGAAACTCTGTAARTCACTATACTGGGAGACTTGGTTCATTGCTATCACATACAGGCTTTGTTCTGCTGGCACACTGATATCCAGGAAATCACTCTGACAGACTGAAAACCTGCCAGGCATTTTATCTACAGCAAGGCCGTGCATTTTCTGGGTTCTTCATTAACAGCCATACAACTTGCACACATTAACAGCAGCAGACTCCACTTTTTGCAGGTGTAGATGGTGAAACTCAGATGATCAATTTGCTCATGTGAACAAAGCACCCTCTTTGTCATCTGGGGCTGTCATGTGGGATAAGCAGCAGTCAATTAAATTTTTTTCTGAAATTTTGTACACAGGTGACATATGCAGAGTGCAGAAGTTGTTCTCAGAGCAGGCCGAATTTCATCTTCTGCTAATTCAAAGAATATATATTAGAATAAAGGTTTACTGTGTAGGACTGTGGAAAGGGACTGCATTTGCAATAAATGAAGCAAATTTCCTTCCAGCTTCCTGGGAACATGACAGCTCTGACAGATCCTGATGTGTGTGCAGGGAGGACAGCACATGACTCAGTTTTGATGACTTCAAATCTCTGTCATTCAAGGTGACAGCACCACTTAGACTTTTTTCCACATAAAGATGTCTGCTGCTATTGCTTTGAAATTCCATGGCTAAAATTGGAGTTGTCTAGGTGATCTTTTCTACATTTTTCATCAATGGCAGGTGGAACCGAAAGTTAACAGAAGATTCCTTCAATCTCTACTGTTTCAAATTTAGGATTTGTAGCAGGATATATAGGCCATACCAGGCAGAAATAACATTCAACTTTCAGGTGAATCAGCCACATCAGACACTCAGACACAGAAAATAATAGGCTTTGTTTTAGTGGAAAACCATATGTTTTCACATATAGACAGGTTAAGATAAATATATCATAACATCTACTAAAGCATCAAATTATTGAAAAGACTTTCTAGAGAGCCTGCTGTTCATATCAATTTGTTATTAACACATTGACTTTTGAAAACATAATTCTTCCCACATTTTTTGCAATATGAAATAAAACAAATTATAGCTTTGTGCCTCATAGCATAATTTGAATGAAAAAGGTGAGAAGTAAGCCTGGAAAATCTCATGAATGGTCAACACCTAACTGGGAAATTTGGGCTRCCTCTGAGGATTATGCAGGTTGAAAACAAAAATTGATCTTTTCCAGAAAATCAAGGCAGACAAAGAAAAATAATGATTTTTATCTTGCCTTTTCAAATGGCTCTACAAGCTGATCATTTCTACCTTTTTTTTGCTATTCCCACACTAATCCTTGCCAACTTCAAAATATCAAAAAAAAAAAAAGGTTGCATTTGATGAAATGGGGTAAGACAGTTAATCTCTTGGCAAGGTTTGCAGTGTAATGTGCAGGCAATGTTATCTGACTGTGGGAAGTGCACTTTGCCTTACCCAGGAATTCCACCTGACTCCAGTTTGTTTGCAATGTCCACGTCCCATGACCAGACATCAAACTGCCACTTCCTCAGGCCCAGCACTCCACAGAGAACRGACCCGGAATGGATCCCTATCCTCATGTCAATGTCGTGCTTTGTTCTTGATCTGACGTATCTGTTAAAACAGAACACACAGAGGAAGGAAAAAGARCAGACTTATGAAAATGTATGCCACAATTTTCCATATCGTTTTGAAAAGGGTATGATGGAAAACACGATGTCAATTAGCTGTAAAGTGCAGCCTAGCCTGCAAAATGAAGATGGAACTTTCTAAATAGAAAAGGTAGAGGTAGTGATAAAATTATTCTAAAAGCCAGGTTATCATTAAGCACTTAATTGCATGCATGGCTCACTGGMACACTTATTATTCCAATCAGATAAAAAGAGACAAATAGAGAGAGAAAAAGATGTCTGAGTGAAAGTATTTTGTTGGACTTATTGAGTGTTTYAGCTTGGAATTATAAAAAATTCAGGAACAGTAAGGAACTATTTTCATCAAACCTGTCTATTCTTTTATATTCTTGTGTATTTCTTACTAATTTTCAAATTTTAAAAGTGTTATTTTATTGATTGGAATTTCCCAGGGTTATTTTTTGTCAAATTATAAATTATTTTTATTAGATTTGGCCAGAACACCACTTGCTCTGTCATGCAAACCATGTGAGTTTAAAATCAGTTTTGTCCATTCCTTGGGGTGGTGAAGATCATTYCACCTCTCAAAAATAAACACACATGAGCGTATTTGTTAAGGGGCTGCTTTTCCAGTTCTGTTTGTGTGACAATGGCTGTTTGCAGCAGAAATAGTATGAGACTTTGTGTTCATTAATCTTTAAACTGTGTGCCCAGGGTAGGACAAGCACATTGCTRCTGCTGGTCTACAAACCTGCTGTGTCTCTGCAAAGGGCCTCATCTCTGCAGTCACTGGAGTCAATAGAAACACAGCAAGATCACACCACAGAGCAGCCAAAGAATAAACAGCKCTATTTCACTGCTCTGAAGTGAACTACCCTGCCTCAGATGCCTCGGTAATGACCTTGACAGAGCCTCTGTAGAGGAGAAAAGAGTAAATTGCTTACTGTATTCAATACTTGAGCTTTCATTGTTGCAATGGAGCATCAGCTCAGTTTGTAAGGGGGAAAAAAAACCCAAAGAGTTATAAAATGGAGAGAAACTAGTTGCACAAAAATGTGAAAAATTTMAAATAAGACATTCATCTTTATTTCCCTTCTCTTCATGGTATGAAAACTTGGAGAAAGGCAAGCAAATGATAAGTCTCAGTGCAGTAGTTTGCCTACAAGACCATTTATCACATCAGGAAGCCAGCATATTTCAGATATCAAAGAGAAAAAGATTTTATATAGTTAATCATAAAATAACAAAAAAGAAGCTTTGAGAAGAGATTTATCTGTGTTTTTACATTTAGAGCTTATAGTTTTCATATACAAATTTCTTCATTGCCTGCAAGCAAGAGGGCTTGAAATATTAAAATTAAACAAACGATTACCTGTCCCTGGAAGATGGGATATGCAACAACTCCTCCACACTACAGCACTTGAAGTGTTGTGAGAGCAGCTAATAGAAGTGAGAACACTGAGATTTTAATCTATTTTGAATTATTTTTATATGCTACAAAAATATCTAAACTGACACTCTTAACTGTCAGAGGAATTATCACACAACTCCTCACTRGATTGTTTCCCCAGTCTGCCTTTTCCTTTTGTTCAGACAAAGATAATTATTTCTCATTTTACATCTGATTTCCTTATCTTGAAATAAAATATAATTTTAACTAGAGGAGTAGTTGAGCAAAAAGCTTTTCATCAAAAAAATGCATTTAATAAGAAGGGCTTAAGTTTAATAAAATGTTTGAATAGCCTGTATTCATGTAATCTTTCTCTATACCTATATGGACACACATGTTATTTTAGCAATTTCATTTCTGCTTTACCAACTGTGATGAGCAGCTAAAGGCTCTAGGTTTGTCTGGTTTACAGARGGGGAGGCTGAGGWATGACCTCYAAGAGCYTCCTGAGGAGGGGAAGGAGATGCTGAGCTCTCCTCCCTGGGAYCCAGTGYCTGGGTGCATGGGAATAACTCAAAGCTACATCAGTGAAGGTTCAGCTTGGGAACATTTCTTTACCATGACTTTGGTCAAACAGTGAAACAGGCTCTCTGCTGAGGTGATTGATGCCCCAGGCCCACRATCAAGAGGCATTTGGACAATGSCCTTYACATGYTTTAWCTTTGGTGACYCTTGAATTGGCAGGCAGTTGGACTAGATGGTCAGTGTARGCCCTTTCTAACTAAAATAGCTTATTCTTGTATTTTATTTTAGCCTAGTCTGGTCTGGTCTTGTCTTGTCTAGTCTATTCTATCTATCCTATTAATTTTAAATACTGTAAATTATGGTCCTGTATTTGTATCTTAGATGAGAACTAGCACACGCAGGTATCACTGGAGAGACCAGCTACAAACGATGGTGCTGCTGAGCAATGTGTCCCTCTGTTTCCAGACTGCTCACTAAGGATTGCTGGATTTAACTTTACTTTTGTCATAAAAAYGTGGTGATGGCCTGAGAAGGCTTTAACATCCACCATCAGCCACACAGGRCTTTTGCATTTGTCCAGAACTTCACACAGCCTCACAGCACCTCCCGCAGTGCACTGCAGACACTAATCAAGGTCCTCTCCCCCTTGCCTTATCTGCCTTTCACAGCCTCCCAGCAGCTCTTGATGTGCCACTCRGGTGATATTTGATCTCAGCTCTCCATCAGCAGACAGAGTGGCWTTGGCTCCCTGCCTGCACCCTTTGGCTGAGGGATGTTCTGTTTCTCTGCCTGCTGCAGTGCTGAGCACATGCAGGGCTCTGTCTTTGCATCCTCCTCTTGTCATGCACAGCCATGTGCTCCTGTGTTGATAGGTGGGAAAATAATGGCAGGAGGGGACTTGATTGCATGAAGTCACAGGCAGTCTGGAGTATATTTAAACAGCCCTGTCCAGGACATGAATAAAAGCACAGGAGTGATCTAGTCTCACTCMAATTTCTTTATTATTTGCAAAACAAGACTGAAAGCAGAACTGTTGAGAACCTGTTGTGGAAACAATAATCTTCATGCACAAAATATTTGTTGTAAGATATTAAATTGAATAAAGAATAAATGGTTTGCTTTATTTAAAAAATTCTCTGCAAAGACTGRAAAGTTTAAAAGTGAGGTGATTTGTTAGCATGTAAAAAGTAATGGAATTATAATTATTCTTTTTATTTAAAATTGGGAGTGATGTGGRTTGAAAAAGATTTCTGGATTATGTAAAAAGGGGACTTAATGATGGTCAAATCCAACTCCCTAGCAGCCAGACTACCACATACTTTAGGAGGTCTTGTTTACACAGAGGTATAGGAAAAACAAAGCCTGAAATAACAAAGTCTGGATCACCTTCCTCAATAGTGGTAGTTTTAACTTATTCATAAAAATTCTCAGAAATAATAGCATGTACTAGATAAAAAAATGAAGAGATGAAAAATGTAGAGATAAAAAATTAAGAGAAAAAATTTTGCAAGAGCTCAGATTTTCCATATCTAGTTCTCTCTTAAATTTATTCAACTGCCAATGAAGCTGCTAATTAAAAAAAAGTATTTTCTTCAACTACTGTACAGGCTCTCTGCAGATTTGTTGACAAAGTGCATGTGCAAAGATGCATTATTGATGATCTATAAAACAGCCCTCTTTGCCTCATGAGTGCTTTGATACCTTATCTAGGATGAGGTAACTGTGACTGATGTTATTCTTGCCATTCATGTMATTTCAGTCTAGCCAGAGATAAGAAAATACAATGATTTTAATTGGATCTTGGCATTTCCCTCTGGTCAATATTCTTTGATGGGTATTTGATTTCTGTGGTGTTAATTGAAACCTTTCTTATTTGCATGAGGAAGGTGAGCCAAAAGTGAGAAATTTGCTTTTCAACCTTTTCTGTAGCTGATAAAATCTGAATGCCCTGGAATTCAGGCCCTGCAGATTGAGACATTGGCTGCCTCTGTGCTGACCAGTTCAACTGTGCAAGGTTATGTCCACACTTTGAGACACTTAAAACAAACCAGAATGCTTTTTCATTCTCAGCAAGCCCTTTCACAACCTCTTCCCAGGTTCAGCAGTTTGCATGTGATGAAGACCATTTCTAGGAGGTAATTTGAGTGCAATTGCCTGGTTTTGGAAGCAGAACTACTTCAGAACAGTGGAGTTGGCCAGTCTGTTCCACTTTTTTGTTAGGGATGGCTAAAATTCTCTGGCATTGTTCAATTTACCTATCAAGACATGGTCATTATCATCCTCCTGCAGGTGAAACATGGAATGTATTCTGGTTGAATAAGTAAGGGTCTTAGCTGACTCTGCTGTGAGCAGAAGGATGGACAAGTGATCTCCTGTGYCCCCTGCTAACTGAACTGTCCTTTGATCATAAGGTTCAGTTACATAGGGAACATTTTGGTTGGACTCAACAGGATTATAGGATTTTCCTAAAGGAATGCAAATCGGTTTTGGTGCTGACATGACAGGATAGTAGATGAAGGGAAGTAAGTGATCTTTTCAGTGTGGCTCTGGGACATGCTTGTGTCATGCCTGTGAAGGAGATATCCATTGTTTTAGAAAAGCTAGGCAACAAGGTACACTAAACTACTGAACACTTTGAATGGTACAGTRCAGGGAATGTGACTTATGGGATGTAACTCTTTGTAAATGAATTTTACACAAGCTGAATTTACAATTTAATGTRTTTTACCAAGAAGCCAGTTTAAAATAGCACCAGGATGAGTTTAGCTTGGATTTAGAACTGGATTCTAATGCAGGCAGAAACTATTAYTTGGAGAAGTTTCATAATGTCAGACCTACCACTAATATAACTGACTTGCTGTGAGTTCAGACAGAAACTGTAGGCACATGGGCAAAGTTAATACTGCTGCATTCCTCTTCCTTATGTCAATCTGCTCTGAGAGGCAGGRAAATAATACAGTACAAGGGACTACACATAATATTAATAGAGGTTTGCTTTTTCATTTTGAAAATTATGTTATAAAAATCTATATAATGATATATGTATACATACATGTATATGCATACATATACATATATATACATGTACTTATACATATATATACATATATATACATATGCATAAACATATACATCCATCCATCCATATATATATATATATATATATATATATATAATCCCATGGCATTTTTTAATATGGTCTTCACTGTGTTTCATGGTGCATTCAAAGGAAAGAGGTTGCAGGGTTACATTAATCCATTTATCCCTACTTAGTTTGGTGCATATCATCATTCAACAGCAAAAAAAGGGAAAAATGCTATTCTGATATTCTCTTCACTCTGACTCTCATTCAGAGTCAGTGGCTGAATCAGACATGTGGAGGTGACAATATGATCAAGTCTCTGTGAGAAACCTATATTCAATATTAGAACTGTCTAAAAAGTGCTGGCTGAATTTGTGAATATGTCACAATATCCCTTTACACCACCACACAGMAATGAAGTTAAGCCTTAGTTTTTTRGTTTGTGACTGTATCCTCTCTTCTGTGAATCAGAGCTGATTGCATCATAGGCAGAGCCTTGTAGATCATTGGAGAAATAATCTGTGAAAGGAATCCAGAACTGGATGAATGCTATTAATATATAATTACATAATTATTTATTAATGATGGAATATGAAAGCAATTCCTGTCTCTTTTACTGCCTGAGTAATTTCTTTAACAAGAATTAATCACTTCATGATTTYTGTTAATACTCAACAGATGATAAAAGAAGTTTTTTCATGCTTAAAGCAGGAAACCTGCCAGGGCAGTCAGTMATCTGAAATAGCTGAGGTATTTTTGGTTGTAGTTTTATTTGGTTTTTTTCTTAGTTTTCCTTTTTTCTCTCTCTCATGATTTTGCCTTAATATTAGTAGTTAATTACAGACTTTTAATGAAGACAAGCTGTTATCTAATTTCTGGAGTTTAGCCTATATCACATGCTGGGACCCTTTATTCTGTTACTCTTTCAGATGGTTTTTAGTGGGAAATGATCCAACAAATGAAACACCTTAGGACTCCTTGATTTCCCAAAGAAATATACCAGCACAAAGGTTGATATGAATTTCCACTGTGATATATATTGTGCCATTTCCATCATAACACTATGAAAAAGAGTCCTTGAGAAGCTGAGTCTCACACAATCTCCCTTTCCCTCTACTCCCAGTCACAGAGATTTTAGGAATAAGGACATTTGAGAAGGTGGCTTTATCCCTGACAACCACTTAGCTKGGGTGATAATTGTTAAAATGAAACRTTATCATCTGGTGATTAAACATTCCACTGGAATCCCATTTCCATCAGCAATCAGTACAGACAGGCATTGATACAATAAAATTAAACACAATGGGAATTGCTGCTGAATAAAAGAATCCTTGTGAAGAGCTTGTCCTTTTCACTGTAATTCACATTTCCAGCTGCAGCTAAACAGAATTTACAGGTCCTTGGGTTTTGCAGCACAGATGGAGTAAGGATTTTTTTCTCCTGCCCAAATGTGGTGGAGCAAAACTGCCTTACTTTGGAGTAAATATCAGATTCCATGGAATCTTCCTGTAGTTAAAAGTTGCCCATAAATTTTTTCAACAGTTAAGGGAGCAAACAACAAGAAGACAGATTGGAATAACAATAATAGTGCTTCTTTTATGAGATTTTTAGCAAAGCAAGGTGATGGAAAAAAACATTACAGAGAAAATAATGATCTTGAATTATTCTGTTGAGTTCTGAACAGTTCCTTTCATCTGCAAAAAGAGTAGTGGAGCTGCAAGACTTTAGCTTAAAACCAACTTGTAGAGGTTTAATTAACAATAAATGAACAATAGCTGTATGGATATGAACTGTATGAAAGCACTCAGAAGTGAGATAATCTGTGCATGTAGATYTATTTTACRTGTTGTGTAATGAATGGACCTGACATTCYTGTTCTGYTCCCTTTGACCATGGAGTCATCAAAGACAATAGAAGGAATATTCAGCAATGGTATCCTGAGATCACAGGGGTTTTTTGGGCACTGCCTCTGTAGAAGGGTTGTACTGATTGGTACAACATGACCAACAACCTGCTGTAAATGGAGAGGAATGTTTGTAACTTCAGTGCARCTCTCAAATCTGAACAATGGTTTCTCATATCTTGGATCATCTCCCTATTATTTTAACCTTTAAAAATATTTCAGGAAAACATTTTCTGAAATGTTCTGATGAAGATAAAAAACTTTCTAATCATCAAAATGTCATTTTTGTCACATTTTAAATATRGTAAAATTCTGTGGGGACCAGTGTTATAAAAACCTCACATTTATAAAGAGGCTATTTTTTTCAGTCTTAACTGTGAGAGATATTTACTTCTTTAATTCTAATTAATAGACTGTAGATAACTCCAAATTCTCTCAGAAATGTGGGCAGAAGTATTTATAATATTCCATGACAGTATTGGTCCTCCCTGTGATCTGTTTAAACACACATTAAGATAAGCAACATAAGGCTCCTGTACTCTGAACAGAAAAACCCTAGAGGAAGAATCATCCTCATTGCATAGACAGAAAATCAAGTGCTGGGATTATCAAATAAATTGGAGGTAATCTGAACTGAACTGGTCTGTGATGGATGACCCAAGCCCTGATGGACTTTGGTGTCGTGACTCCAACTGACTGTAGCTGTCATTYAAGATACAAAAATAGAGCACCATTTCTACTGGATTCCTGCCTTCAAGACCCTGTTCATTGAAGGGCACAGGGTGTTACAGACTTCCACAAGTGTAAGGAGATGGAGAGAAATTTATGGTCTTAGAARAAAAAGGGCTTACAATGGGTTGTCTGCAGGTGGTGTTACCAAGGAAATGCAAAAGATTAGATGTGTGTATCCAAAACATTTTAACAATGCTGSTAGATTATTTTTCATCTCTGTGTTCTCTAATTCATGTTTCATTTTCACTGTGGGGATTCCAGAAGCAAAGTATTGATTACTTTATTCAGCATTTAGCCTGTGATAATTGAATCCAGCCTTCTTAGATATCGCTGTTGCATAATCATTATTCAGTTACATTTTCCATTAATTAATTTTAGTCAAATTCTTTCTCTATTAAGAGCTCAGTAATGCTRCTGCAGTGTGCATTATCTGTCTGATGTATGTCATGAGACAGACCCAGATAAAAGGGGCAAAGAGGTCTGGAAAAGAAACAGACAAAGAGATTGGACAGCAAAATATCCAGAGAAAGGGGAGAATGCTCCTGTTAGGGAACACTGTTTTAGGGAAGATAACAACAGRAAAAGTATTTGAATATGAGAAACTCAGTAATTTTTAAAATTGATACATTATATCAGTAAAAACCCATAAGTTTCAAACAGATGGATAAAACCTCTCTTGGAGTATTAGATGTCATGGTAACTCATTGGACAAGCTCTACCCACAGGCTGCTGAAATATCATTATTATTAATTGTAATTGCATCAAAATACAATAATCTAACAGCAACGTAATTATATTTACATGATGGGAAYACATTCCTGCATTAAAACACTTCCAGTGCTTGTGAATTTAAGCAAGAACCTAATTTAGCAGGTAAAATGTGTTCATCTGGAAAATCTCAGYACTTATGAGTTTGTCTATGAGCTAGTTTCCAAGCGAAAGGATAGCCAAAGCTGTATATTTTATGTTTATATTGTTGTTTAAAAKGGGTTATAGGAAGCAATTCAGACTCCTCCTCCTTGGTCTCCTCTTGAAATTCACAGCAGTACAAAGTGAGAASTGCCAAGACCTGTGAAACCTCTCAGTTGCACACACAGGTATTGTGTTACATCTCGGAAGTAGAACAGGTTAACAAAATCATTGTAGTAACTGCTCCCATGCATTACATGGATGACAAAAGTCCTGTCCTTYTCACAGGGATAACGATGAGATTTTTGAACCAACAGAATAATTACTTGTTCAGTCACAGCATTCTCAGGTAAGAAGTTCAGAACACTGGCAGGGACAATGAATCAGGGGGAGAAAAAAGGCATTACCTGATAGTTTTGATCATGCTGAGCCCCATTTCAACACAGCAGTGAGCATGGTCCTGGCGAGGTTCTGGGAGCCCCGACACACAGTAGTAACAATCCCCCAGGATCTTTATTCTGAGACAATGATGTTCCTAGGCWCAGATTATCAAAGAGAAAGAAAACATTTGCATTTTTTTTTTCGTAATTTTGAGGTGAAAGTAAAAGTGGTTGAAAAATTACTGTCAAAAAATCAATCAAAACCCCGCATTGTTTCTGGATGTTTCCTGCTTGCCATTAGTATAATTGTGATTTATATGACTTTTGAAATAAAGTACCTTTCAATTTGCAGCAAAAAAGGGCATAGTRATTTTTCTTTTATGCTAATCAGAGACGTCCTTGCTGATGGGGAAAAAGGTTTTATCAGAGCTAGGTGGAACACAGGCCAAAGATTCAGAAATGCCAGCTGAGATAATGAATAACCCAATTTAGGCTATGTTCCTCCAGGGCATGTTTTCCTGCCCACTTTTTACACTGGAAATAAATGAAAAACCTCTTTCCTCCCACTGAAATTCCTTCCCACCTACAGTTTCTGCAGTCAAACTCAAGAATTTCCAAAAGCAATAGGAACTGATCAAGTATCTGCATCTCAAAAATCTCAAAGAAGTTGTCTTGCATTAGGCTCATGMTGCTCATGTGGAGAAATGCTGTTTCTTTGGCATCCAGCTAGAGACATCCTTTACCCTATGATCAAATAGTGAATTTAATATCTAAAATTCATATTAACAGTATAATTACATGCTGAAACAGAATATTATTGTGTGATTTGATCATTATTTTAGAAAGCCCTTTTCTAGTGAGCAGAAATACCTGAGTTGCTGAAATTTTGCATTTCCCAAACCAGAATGTGAGGCCAAGGCTGCCTGTAAATTTCCACATTTGCATTTTGTTGGCCCTCACAGGAGGCAATCAGTGCACAGGAAAGAGCACATTACAAGTCGTGTCAAGGCAGTGTTTTGGAGAGTCATTGAAATATTGAGTGTAGTGTAAATAATCAATCAGTAAAAGCTGCAGAAACAGCCCTTTAAAAAGAGAAATTTATCTGGGAGCAAATTTGAACACAGGTCCTCCCAGGAATCAAGTATGGGCTCCATTCAAAGTTTTGCTTAGGAAGAATGAAGCTTTGTAGTCAACCTCAGACAAGCCTTGCACAATCCTGGCGTGGCACACAGAACCCACACTTTTACCCAAAGCTTTTTGTGAAGTCAGCTGAAGCCTTAAGCACACCAGCAAGGGTAAAATCTGCTCTGGGCACATGGCCAAAGTAAGCTGATTCATCCTAAAATCTCCTTAAACCATCAGTAGGAGCTGACTGTGTCTGAAGCTTTGGTTAAGTCTCCAGCTAAAACCAGTGCTGCCTTTCAGAGTGCAATGCCTTGCTATCCAAGTGTCACACAAAATTCCAGACTCAACCCAGGCTTCTAAAATGTCAACATTTATATGTAACTCTCCTCTTTCCTCTTCTTTTCATCCCCTCTGCAGACCCACACCGTAACACCGGAAATTAGAGATCTGATTTTACATTTCCCACCTATTTTTTTTAACTATAGAGTGAAACTATGGAACATAAAAGTTAAGTGACAAGTAGGTAGGGCTCAGTGCATAAATCAGTGCATGTCAAACAGTAAGTAGGCTTCCTYAAGCTTCCCTCCATGTTCCTTGTTTAGACAAAATGCAAAGAGATGAGGATGTAAACCACAGATTGTAGAGTTCTTTGGCATTTCTAAAGGTCCCATTCAATTTATTCTTACTACAAGTGATGTTTGCTTTTACATCTACAGAATAAAGGGATTGTGTATAATGTCATATTGGTTTGACTGAGGTGGAATAAATCAAAAGCCAGCACTTTTTTCAGAGCCAGTAAAAATACTTCACAAATAATAACCTCATAGTAGAATAGAGGGGGGAAAAAGGGAAAACCAGACTATTTTTAGGAAAGAAAGAAAGTCTGGAAGAAAAATAAAAAAAAAAGAAAGCTATATCTCAAGTATTATTATATTTTAATTTTTAATTACATTTTTAGCTTCAACATTTATTATACTTATCTGATGATATGGGAAACCCCTATTAAGTGAGAATTTATTTAGCACAGTTAAAGACCATAGTCTTCAGGGAAAGACTGTTGTTAGATTCTTAATGCCTCACTTAAACTGGCTAAAGTGCTGATTCYAGTGAATTCAAATGAGACTTATGTCACCTTCCTGCATGTCTGAAATTCAGAATAAAGCAGACAATTTCAGAGGGATGTGCTTTTTGTAAGAATAAGAATCTTAATGCGTGGCAAGATCTGCTAATGAGAGTCTGATCCATGCAAATATGAGTGCATGTGTGTGACACAGGAAATCCATTCAGCTACTGGTGAATGTTTTCTTTTTCTTGTCATGTGATGTCACCTGACTCCTTTGCCAAAGCTCAGGAAGTCATCTATGGAGTGCAATATCCAAAGGGAGATGACTGTGTGGGGTGTCCCTCTGCCAGCTAGCAGTGCAGCTTGCCATTGCAGCCCAAGGAGAGCCAGGCAAGGCAGTCAGGGAAGCCTGGGGACAAATTCAGCTCACAGCTAAAGCAGTTGGCTGGGCTTCAGTTCCAGTCTGTACCTAAACTCACCATGTATCTGCAAGACCCTGGGTATGAGAAACACCCACACAGGACTAACAAATATGACATAAGATTTATGTCCTGTGGAAAATTGCAGGGGTCAGGCAAGGTGTCTCTACTGGCACAAGAAATCACAGAGAGCTTTCGAATGGCTCCTTGTCTTCCTATTTTTTTCCAGTTAATCAAATTATTATGACTGCTAAATGTGATCTGTGTTACAGCCTGACTACATTGCTTTTGCACTTTCTATTGTTCCCTAATTATTCCCAAATTACTCGTTTCAAAAGTAAACTATGGGCTTTTTATCACTTGAAAGATTTCATCTAGAAGACGACTCTCAAGAAGGACAGGGGGCTAATGGTGTCTGCCTTTGGCAGAGGCAAACTGCCTGCTCTCCTGAGGCTCCCTCAGATAACTCAGTAGTTTAATCACATCTACAGTTTAGACTCAAACTTTGTCAGACTGGTTGTATGAGAGCATTAAGGTTAGATTCATGGATAATGTAGGCAGCCATGCCATAGTTTTAAATCAGAGACTGAGTTTTTTTCAAGGCCTGCCCGTTTTTCAGAGGTATAAAATGACCTTAGTAGCAACCAAGATTTTCCTCACACTGTAGAGCTCAARCCCACTTCCTAAAATCATCTCACTSCAATGGTATCTARGAGTGGCAAGATGATATTAAATAAAAATGAATGAAAAATCTAAATATATATGAAGAAACTGTAAAATTATTTAAATAAGAGAAAATTGTCATACAGGAACTTTGGTACAGGAAATATTTAACACAACAGTGTTAAATCCTTACACCATTGTGAGGCTRTTACCATCTCCTCTTTAATTTATTCTATTTCTCTTCCCTTTTTCATATGCAATTCTAGAAGTTGTCCTTGGACATGTAAATGGCAGCTGATATTATACAGACATTCACATCAGTATCCATCAACCTCACACCCCTTCCAATACTCACTCATTAATAGCATTTATTGAAGGGATCAATTAAAATCTCAGCTTGTCACAAACAGAAGYTCTTCTCCCCTTATTTGCAGCTTTTCATTTGCTGCAAGTGGAAGATTAAGGGGCCTGATTCTGCCAGGATCAATTTAAATCAGAAATTTTCCCTGCGGAATTTGAATAGACTCAAACATCCAACTATTTTAATAATAATTCTAGATTAATTCAGTGGCAATTGATAAGAAACCTTTTTCCAATTCACCTAAATCTAGTAAAAAAGAAAATATTCAGATTKTCCATAAATAATTACCTCATATGTGGCGAATGATTTATGTTTGAGCTTATTAAATATACCCCTAGTGACTGGAAAGGAAGCAAAGCAAATTGGCATAAGGTGGAGCTGCAGAAATGAGTTGCTCAAATATCAAGTTACTGAAAGGCACAGTCAGAGACTTCATTAATATTTCTTGTTTCCTTGGGCTAAATTTCTGACAAGGGAAAAAATGTGATTTTGTTCTATAAGCCATGCCACTTTTTCAATTCTGCCAGTGCTGCATTAATAATTTTGCCTAGTTTTGAAGGAAACCCCATAGGATAACAAACAGACCACAGAAAAATCAATTTTTTTTTGCAATTTTATAATTTCAAGCTAAAAATTTAGAACACCGGGGATGAAAAATTGCTGCAACTGAACTACAAAACAAAGAGAAGTCAAGTCTTGTTTTAAAAGGCAGCCAGAGTGGGAGGAGGCAGGGACTTGGCCTTTGTGTACAATAGCTCAGTTCCTGAAACATGTGCCAAAGGCAGAGTAAACCTGGATAAACCTCATTTCTCAGCATGAATGGGGGCTAGGCCAAAGCTCTTAATCAGCAGTCTGTTTTAGGGTGGGTTGGTGAGAGAGGTCYGTCCAAATTCATACTATTGCAGCTCTGTCACTTTGGAAAACAGAACTGGGACCTTGAGAGAGCCAGATGGAGGGGAATTCTCAAGCTGGGTCATGCAGGCAAGAAGGAGGACCAGGTATGGTACACAGTTACAAAGATAGTTTCTAATTTTTATACACGTAAAGGGAAAAATATGTCTTTCATTTTTTTGAACTAGGGAATACRTATACCAATAGGTATGGCCCATAATTAAACACTTCCTATGTATTTTAACATACTCTATAAACAAATGGKTTTTTTTTCTTTAGAATAACCTATAATGGGGTGGTTAGAATTTCTCTGTGCTATCAGAAAAAAATAGRTTCGAGGTCCCTCATGCTGCAGAAGGATTTGAGGTGCATTGGTGAATGAGCTTTATAATATATTCTATCAACAGCTTTGCTTCTTGGCATATTGTAGAAGAAAACTGCTATGACTGTTGTGTCTGGTGAGCAATTTGCCTTGCCAGCTTGTGCTAATGAGGAGACTATGCTTTAAGTGATTTCRGGGACAGAAATCCCCATAAGAAAGATTCAAGGTGTTTCCTTCTAGCTAGGGCAGGGACAATTCTGCATGGAAATTCTGCCCCTTAGGAAGTTCTAGAACGTAATTGCTTCAGGAACATGGAACACTGGTCAACTGTAGGAGGGGGGAACACAGGTGACCTTGCCCCTGATAAGTAACAGCCATGTTAATTATCCAATTCACCCTGATGAGTCACAGCTGTATGCAATAAAGATAAATAGGGATAAAAGGGAGTGGGTTAGCTGATGAGGGAGGAGGTATTTTGAGGCAGAGGGAATGAGAGGATCATGAAAGGGGGGGACTGAGGAGGGAGAATCACTGCTGTGAGGTCAGTCTGGGTCTGTAGTTAGAGCAGTTGTTGGAACCTGCAGTCACAGTCTAGCTGGGTAAGAGCCTGCAGTCAGGGTTCAGCAGGAAACAACCAGCAGTCAGAGGCTGCAAGGGAAACCTACAGTAGGGGCTTGCTGCAGCCAGAGTCAGTGAATGGTTGGAGGCAGGATGGCTGAGCTGTAAAGAGGAATAAACTGGGACCCTTTTTCATGATAAGCAAGAAGTCTGTGTCTTGGCTCACTTCTACCCTCAAATAGGAGGGCTGCTGCAACAGACAGCAGTAGAACATGAGCTGGGGTGTGCCCAGGGTGCCAAGAAAGAGGTTATAGCCMGGTGAGGGTYAGTYTCTTCTCCCWGRCAACARAAAAGGACAAGAGGAAATGGCYWCAAGTTGACTCAGCAGAGATTTAAATGGGATATTAGGTAAAATTTCTTTATCTAAAGGGCTGCCAAGCATTGGAACAGGTTGCTTGGGAAAGCATTTGAGTTGTCAGCCCTGAAGCTATTTAAGAGACATGTGGATGTGCTGCTTGGGGACACGGTGCAGTAGTGGCCCTGGAAGTGTTAGGTAAATGGCTRATCTTAGAGGTCTTYTCCAACCTTAATTATTCTATGAGTCTATTAAGGATGAGTTGGAGAATTYCCAGGAATATACTTGTGAAGCCTAATTTAATTCAAATCCTAGTTTAGTCACAAAGTGGTGCTTCTTTCTGGGGGCAGGTTGAATTTGAGTATTTCTTAGTTTATAAATCATTGGGAAAATTTAAAACAAACTTGATTTAAGCTGTCATTTTCATTTGACTTTTCATTAAAAACCTGTATACTCTCACTTCTAAAAGTGAGCTGGGGTTTATTTGACTGTTTAATCTTTTGATGGGCTCTTTACCATCTAGAAAGCTATAAATGTAGGGAGAACATTGTGAACAAGGTTGTTTATTCATGAGTATGAGATAATTAATTATTGACACTGATTGGGAGGAATAGCACCTCAGAATTAAGCACTGCAAAAAGAGCATTCACTCCATCCCTTTACTATAAAATCATACAGTGTCTTTATAATATGCTAAATATTATATATACCTACCTGCAATCCAGGAACTCTGCTTCTTGCTACAGCACCCCAAACATATTCATATGAAAAAATTCACACCTACCAGATATGTTTAAACATGGTTTTTTTTAGAAAGTCTCTGGAATAATATGGGTTACATGCTTGAAGATAATTTCACCATGGAACAAAGCGCTGCCATCTCAGAGCTGAAATGTGGCCTGGGACAGTAAAACACTGCAATGGGAGTGTCTTTGTCAAGGAAACAGAAAAGCCCTCAAAACCCTCCAGTCTTCCCTTCCTGGTACCAGTAGGGGCAGGTGTTTTGCTGGGGCTATGGGGTGATGTGTTCTTGTGGAGCCTGGTGGTCAGGTTGGTTTCTAGCCCTGGAAACAGCAGTCATAGATAAGATTGGTAATACGCTGTTGGAGAAATTTTTGACACTTTTTGTCTGCAACATCACAGGAGACAATTTAACCAAGCTTACAGTGAAAGACTGCCTCCTTAGGAAAAAATAAACAAAAACCCATCAGTCCTTTAATAAGCTCCTTTATTTAGGCTTTTACTCTTTCCTTTTTGCCATGTCTGAAACTGAATCTACAAAGAGTGTAGATGAATTTAGAAATGTGATAATTTAAATCATAGTATTGGCTGACATCTAGCACTGCAGAGAAGGCAGAGGAAAAACAAACCTAAAAAATAACTGTTATTTCACCAAGGCAGGACGTTTTTTTTAGGCTTAAGTATCTTGCTGAATGTCATCTTATTTTCCTTCTCAAAATTTCTGCCTAAGGAAAGTATTAATATTAATTAAATTTCTGYTTAGGCCTTTCAGTAGATGAAGTAGATATAAGGAAATGTGTTCTTCAGTTCTGTTTTGTATCAACTTATCTTTCTTCTTTTGTATATGTCACTTTTTTCCTTAWTAACTATAAATCTTTTACAAATATTGCAGAGTGATTAGAAATGGGAAATCGCTGTACATAACATATTATTACATTTTTTTCTTGGAAGAAATATTGAACTGAGTTCTAATTTTTGTTCAGAGTTGTGTGGTAATGACACAGATATTATGGATTTTTTGTTTTTACTTATATGCATCAATGTACACCATAAAACTTGATGTAACTTAGGGAAGATTAAAAAAACATCAGAGCATTCTCATTACTTCTGTATTGCTTAATAAGAGGAAAAAGAGACTTAGCCAAATTCCATTTTTCGGTATGTTGTGAAAATGTCTTCTTTAATATTATGTGATTTATGTAGGATGTTTGAGCAGATCCAACAATCCTTTACAGGAGATCATAATTTAATACTTTTATTTAGAAGTAAATAAGGATTTATACATTCTTTTTCCTTAAAATCTAAAGAAACTACCTCAAGCTTTCTGCAATTTAACCCCAGATGTTCCTTCMTACCAAACCACAGATTTCTGGATTAGAAATTCTTGGCTTTAGGAGACAGACTGATATATTTATTACTTGTTCTTTAAAATAAACTCACCTACATTTTTAGCATACCTACTACTACTGGCAAATTCAATGTTCTCCAGAAAGATTTAWGAATTTAGAGCTGCAACCTTTATAGAAGGTTTAAGTAGGAGATGTGTGGCCAGCCACAGAGAAGGGGAAAGTGTCTAGGCACTTAAAGAAGCAAAATTTTCAGTTCTCATAAAATGACTAAAAACAAGCAGGAAGTTGACCTCAGGGTTAGGTGTCAAGTGAAGGAAGATTCATTGGATTAAACTTTTAAATGTAAATGCCTTCCTTGTTCCTACCTCCTTTACTGGATGTGGTAATTATATACAAAATCACTATTGGTTTAATATAGCTTATGGAATGCTTGCAAAATATGGTTAATGATTGTGAATAATAGTTAAAATTTAAATGTAAAGCAAGGCAATAAAACATTTTATATACATAGTCTTCCTAAATATTTCTGTGACATACATACACTCAATTTGGTATAAAATATCTTTCTTCAGTTAAAGTAGTAGCTATTTTTGTCAAGCCATATAAAAGCAGATCTAACTCCTATAAGCTTTGTAAAAAACAGGACTGAGATAGTTCTTTCACCTGGTTTGGTTTACAGTATAGACCAGAGGTGACAAGGGCTTTTTGTTTGCAAAGTAAATGTTGTAAGTTGCATTTACTAACTTGCACTGCCCAGGCAATGGGTTATGTCACCACTTTGTACAAGAGAAAACAAATTGCTWTTTGAGATAAAAATAGCTGAATCAAAAGAAATTTCAATAATTATGAAAGTCTTGACTTTAATGTGTAAGCTGAGAGAAAACCACAAGGATCTTACTGATACCGTGCAATATGTGTACAAATACCCCATAACCCTGATTCAGAAATGCATAAAAAACAGTGAGGGATGTAAATGTGTACATCAGACCCAGGCAATTTATGTTCTCTTTATAGTAAATATGAACATGGTATATAATAGTCAGAGTGCAATTAACCTTTTCCCATCGTGTGTACCTACATTTGGCTGGATAAATGATAAAATAAACTCCAATAAATGTACTTCATTGCTTCCACTTCGAAGCCTTATTAGTCAGCTCAGATATTGACAYCTAAAGATAGCCATATTACATTACATTTTGACCAAAGAAACATGGAAAAAAAATGTACAAGCCTAGCAAAACAGAGCATGTGTTCTGCTTGTATTTTTGTGCTTCACTTTTTTTCTGATCAGTGCTTATCAAGTAGCAATAATTGTCCTGATGTAATAATTTCCTCTGCTGTGTTTAATTAATTTCATTGTTGAGTTAGATAGAATCCAGCCTAAAGACTGTAAACCCTGCTGGTAACTAACCAGTAGAAAGGCTATGGAAACTGATTAGATGGCCTTAAGAGAATGCGTCTTTTAATCTTTCTCACTTTGCAGAAAAAAAGACAAAATAAAACTATGTCCTTAAAAAAAAAAAAAAAAAATCCAGCAAATATCCAAAATATGAAGCTTCCTTAGAAGCTGTGGTAGGTGATCTGCTTTCATACCATTGTTTGTCCAGCACTGCGAAACCCAAAATTCTGATGACAACCTCAACTTTCACTTGCTATCAGAACTCATTAATCATCTTTCATTAAGTTTTGTCAGTGCCTTCTAATCTCAAACGCTATATAAAATACTGGTGGGGAGAATCTGGGTCTATACTGTTCAAAGACATCAGGGGCTATTTCCCAAAGCTCCCAAACAATTGTTTTTTTGAAAATAAACTGTGTGTAACTCACATGTGCGAGTCGATCAAATCTGGCGAAGAGCTCGTTCAGCATTCGGACCAGCTCCTGGGCTGACAGAGTTGTGGAAAGGTTGGTGAATCCTTTAACATCTGCAAAAAGAATGCTAAAAAAGCACAAAAATATATTAATATTTTCATCTCTTTCCTTTAATATCTGAATGCTTAAAGTTACCTTCTAGCATTTTACTGGTGGAAGGGTCATTTTACTACCTTTGAAGCCACACTACCTTTGCTCTAGACTTCTCTACATTCTGGAGTACTGAATATAAATATTGAATGGGCTAAAAGAAATGCTACTAAGTGTGAGAAAAAGTTCTGTCAAAAATGGGAGTCATTCAATTATGCATTTTCAAATCACACAAGACTCAAATCCTAAGACTACAGACAGATTTGTGACAGTCTTGATATATACCAGGCTAAGACCAGTTTTATTGCATCTAATTTTAGGCATTTGACAGAAGTACCTGAGTTAGAACTGTAGTGCTCTCTTTTTAGCATATAAATCTTCAATTGGATTCCT
Organism: Alauda arvensis; assembly: GCA_902810485.1. Lineage (NCBI taxonomy): Eukaryota > Metazoa > Chordata > Aves > Passeriformes > Alaudidae > Alauda > Alauda arvensis. Next base: position 137,174 of record CADDXX010000237.1, read on the forward strand.
TTTTCATTCTACTGACTTTAYAGGGAGCCCAGTGTGATCATACTTTGAATCAAGGTGTATCAGCTTGTGTGCCTGAAGTTGTGGTAGGATCCCCATTAATAAACTATTTGCAAACAGAYTTCCAACCTGTGCTTGAACATCCAGTTCTTTTTCTTGCCTTTCAGCTACTCACTGTGCCCAGAACGACCACAAGTGAATATAGAGAAACATAAACACAGAGTCTGTGGTGTGCAGGATACCACCCAGAACAAAGCATATCATAGCTCAGGACTTATTAGACAAAGTAAGTGTTGTCTACCTTATAAAGCATGATGTTCAAAAAGACACATAGTTCTGGCACAAACCTCGTTAGCACTTGAGAGTCAACTAATAACTGGTGTTATGATCTGAGTAACAGATTTTTTTCGTTTTAGTTGATGACTTGTGGTGAAAAAGACCACAAGTTAGACAGTTTCTGAGAATTACCAATGTAACCAATAATAAATACAGCAATGATCAAGTTGGCAACTGATAATATAACACACCAAATATATGGACTGCTAAAGGTTTGGGTGAGGTTTAGACAAGATGCTTATAAACATGGAAAGATTTTTACCAGTGAGAAGCAATAAAATTAAAAGGTAGAGTACCAAGCTATTCAAAGAAAAATGAATAGCAATAACAGGCTAAATTTATGAAATTAAGATTTTCAAATTACTAGTTTCTACACTTCTAATTTTCAAACCAACAAAAAATTCTAACTGGATACTACTTTTAAGGATTCATATAACATTGGCTTAGGTAGGGTTCAGTACTGAACATTTAGGAAAAAAATAAGGTGAATGAAACCTAATTTTGAAAAGATCTAGTTTCTGGCAGCCTGCATAGAACCAAACCAGTATCTATATTTTAAAGCATGCAGAATCTTAACTTCAAATCTCTTTCAAGCATAAAATGTTTCAACCTCTCACCCTGTCTACAGCCCTTTTCCACTAAAACAAAAGGACCATCTTCTCCATGTTTTGATTCCTCTACAGCAACACTTACACTGAGTATGAGAAAGGTTAATGGAAGACATTTTCATTTAGTGCAACTCAAACCTTTATGAGGGTTCTTGATACTTTCAATCAGATGTAATAAAATAACATATCTGAGCTACTGCATGGCCACAGAAGCAGCAGATAATCAATTTACCCTTCTGCAGAAGTGCAAATTATTTTTATTGAACTTGTCCAGACAAAGTTATATTTTGGTTTCATTGAAAGGCAAAGYACATGTTTCCCAAGCAAACAATCTACAATTATATTCATGCTTATTTTTCACTRCCTTCAATGATGATTTCAAAGATGGTCACTCAATAATTTACCCTTGTGTTTTGGGAAAGGCTTCTGGAAAATGCTATTATCTTAAAAAAATATTCTGATTTTTGGGAAATACAATAAAATCAAGATTTTGTAATGTTGTGGAGTGGAAGTTGATCATTCTGGTGTAAATTTAGGAACAATCCCCTTAAGTAGCAGATCATAGGATAATTATTACTGTTCTGATAACTACAGGAAAGAAAAAATTTAGAGAGGAATAAGAAAAGGATATGAGTTTAAGAAAATAATAATAAGTGATTAAATGAAAATGGCTATAAAGCAGAGGAACCATATACAGGTCACCATCTTTGAAAGCATCTTACAAGTCTCCATCTCATTCTTCAATGTGTGGGGTGAATGATCAGGTTGTGGCAGAATATGTGTCCACATGTAGGCAGGGCTCCCCTTCCTGTGCAATCCTGATCACTTAAGTGAACTCAGTGTGAAAAAGTGGAAAAAAAGGCACAAATGGTCCAGACTCAATGTTTAGTTGAAATGGGTGTTGCCATTGCCATGGCATCCAGCCATCCTGATGAGTAATGGCAGGCATGAAAACACTTCTCTGCTCAAATATTAAACAAGGGTTCACTACTCTTCTAATTATGAATGAACAAAGCAACGGAAGAGAAACCCTCAGACAAAAGTAATTTAGCAACATCTGAGACCTTAAGCAYTACAGAAAGGCTGCTCCACTCACCTGACATTCTCATAACGATGAATGTAGATCTTGTGGAATTGGTGCTGCAAATGTTCATCTTCTACATTGGTCATGTCATTTATCATTTCCAGGACCACAAACCGTGGTAACACAGAGAGMACCAGCCTCTCCTGAAACAAAGAGGAAACCAAAGTGTCACAATGTCCTGTTTGAAGATCTGGGTAACTGGTTATTTAATATGTGATCCTTCTCTCTAAAAATTATAGCTCAGGACATTTGTGATAATTCACTTTATCAACCTGAGTCCAGAAKCCAGGACATCTCTGGTTTAGGTAAAGAAGAATAAAATGATTTCATACAGCCATTCAAACCAGTCCTCTTGACCAGGAAGAGTGGAGAACATATTCAACATTTCTAATTAGTTTTGTCTGTGTTTCAAGAACACTCAAGAAGAGTAAACATTTGAAACATATGTTTATATACATGCTTATTTATAATGTATATCATTGATGTCTATTAGTAGAGTATCCATGTATATTAGTTCATAATTAGTGTGCAAACAGAATGTATCAGTGCATATTGGTGCACATATACTTCTAGTATTTGTGTATAAGGAGATATATACATATGTACAAGTGCTGTTTCCAGGCCTGTCACAATATAATTAACCCCAGAATTTTCACAGAATTTTACCAAATATTTTGATTTGGAAAGGACCCACAAGSCTCTTAAGTGAATGGCCTATATGGGGYTCAAACCTGCAATCATGGTCATTAGCACTGTGCTCTAACTAACCACATATTAGTACAGCCAGGCAAGCCCTCAAAAAGTAATCAAATTCTTTCATGAAAGCCCTAGATCATCCCCTGAGAGATTTTAGACTGTCCATGTTTCAGTGGCTCATCAGTKTAACAGCTTTGACAGTTTTTGCAAGTATCCAACCCAAATCTGTTTCTCTGCAAATTAAACCTTCTTTTTATCCTTTCAAATTGGGCATGGATAATCAYTGATTGTTGCTTTCTCTGTAATAATCTTTCTGTCCTCTTGCCCTCAGTCCCCCCCCTCTTTTTTTTTTTTTAGATTAGAGATCTTTGTCCAGTATTGGAATATATCACTCTCGATCACTCTGAAGCAAAGCTACAATTTTTCACTTCTCTTTCACTTTACAGGATTGCAAATATTGAAATTTTATTGAGCTAAAGAAGAGAATGTTAGTTATGTAAGCTACTTATCACCAAATTTCAGACAACATTTTGGGGAATARGATATATCTAGGGAAAACCAGATGCAAACTTTAAAATCGGGCATATATGAAGACTACAGAACACACAGATGAATAAAGTCCCCTCCCCTCCCTTCCCCTCCCTTCCCCCTTTTCTGTCAAAGAAACTGATGTTGAATTTGTTTTGAGGAAACTTGATATCAGGAGSATATAAAATAATCTCATACTATACAGGCTGTGGGTTATGTCCCTTTCTCAAGGGTGAAAAATCTGTGCAGAGAAAAACCAAAGAGGAATGATGGGTGGAATGAGAGAGACAAGCAAACCAATCATAAAAATAATGATTTTTGTGCCAGCAGGATTCAATGTCCTGGATGAAATCTTGCCATAGATGAAACTTCTGAATAAATGAAGGAATCCCTCCCTAGCTTTCATAGAAGGTGATATCATTACTAGCTTACAACTTTCACAGATCATGAAGAATTCTCACTCTGAGCAGTCTTAGTCAGCAGTTAGTAAACAATCCTCAGCTCWGATGGAAACATGCTGTGGGTAAACACCTCAATTTTTCTAGATGGCAGCCCCAGCTGAGGTGAACTGTATGTTTGTTTAAGAGGGACATGCTGCCAAAAGCTGCACTGGAGCACAGGTGTGTTACATCCCCCTCCMAGAAAGCTCTCCTTCCTGCAKAACATGCTGACAGAATATGAGAGAACTGAGTATCTCCTAATATTTAGTCCCCCTATTGTACAAACCTTTGCTAAATCAAGAGCTGACTTTGTGAGGAAGGGACAAAAAATTATCTGAGTGATGTCTGATATAGAGCAAGCTGTGAATTATAATGGAGTGAGATCATCCTTTATTCTGGGTAAAAGCCAAGCTAGACTTTCTGTTTCCCCATACAGGGTGGCTCTAATTTTAGCATGTCTGCTTTGTCTTGGCTTTTTTCCACCTTTTCCACCTGGGAATTTTGCTGTCCTTTCATTCTTCTGATGTGCAAACACTGTATGTGATGCTTGTGATAGCAAGGAACAAACCTGTCCCTCAGGAGGTCCTTCATCCTCCTGCAAACCCAGGTTTCACAGGAACATCCAGTCCTCAGGTAGCTTCACTCACAAGCAAATGTCCCACAGCTCCTTATGATGGCATGCTCACAAAGAGCTGCTGATTGGTAGTCCAGGAGCCAGAAATATTTTTAACATTTTGTATCCTTTCCTATGTTAGAAGGCACTTGGATTTTCTCATTCCTTCACTATTAAGGTACATAGTTCAGTATGACCAAAAAATAAATCCACTTCTGAACAAATCAGATCAGTATTTCAGGGAGTTGTATGAATAAAATGTCCAATGACTTCTTGTGAAGATACATTCAGAATAATACTATWTTTCTTTTTCACTGTAAAAAGAAATATGTTATTTCCTAGCTTACCCATGTAAGATGATAAATTGGAATACAAATTTTTTAAAAAAAGGAGAATATAAAAAAGAAAGCAAACAGAAATCCTGGTTGTTATTAAATAGTTTATGAAATATATGATAAGAGAACATTAAAAAAAAAGAAGTCAGATCCTTCATACATATATGGCTTAAATAGGGAATGTGCTTTTATTTTCCCAAAAGGAAAATCTTACATTCCTTATTTGCATTTACTTAAGGGGGTATTGAGCAATGCCTCTAGAAAGTTTCTTTAAAATAAAGCATAGTTTTATTTTAAAGATATCAAATGTGCTGGCACATGTTCACTAAGCCAAGAAAAATGTGCCTAGCACATTTGATATCTTAACCTTCATGCTACTCATTAAGGTAAGTTAAATGTTCTTGTCTGCACATAAGATCTGGCAATGACCCATAAAAMTGAGGTTAATTAGTTTGCCTCTGTAGCAGCCCTCCTCCATTAACACTGAAGCATGTGATGAGCTTTTGTCAGAACCACAACTGAAGATTCACTGACAGCTCATGTCACTACTCTGCATGATGCATGTTGTGCTGAGCAGCACTGCAAGAATAACAGCATTTAAGGGTGTATGTGTGTTTTATACTTATTTTTGAGGCACTTCAGTTACCATCAATTCTCTGGTACTGAAACATTCAAATGACAGAAAATGTTTCCCTCTGTGGGTGTCAGCTGTCCCTGGCTATGCCAAGCTGCTCTTACATCACACCACACTGACAGGATGGTGGGGATGTTGAACCAGGATTCTTTTCCAAACTGGGAACTGAGGTGGGCTCTGCTGTGGATCATTTCCATTCTTTCTTCTCCTAAGCTGATTCTAGTGTTCTGTGGGCCAAGGTCTAGATGTCTTTCACATCAGTTTTCTTCAATCCAACAGCTGAGATAGATTTTCAGTTATTCAAGAAGTGTCAGGTCACTCTTCCCTTGATATAAAGATCCTAGCCACATAACTCCCCTTAYGCCTTAAGTTCTAGCKTTGATGTTTTTMAGATTCTGTGCTGCCTAGGGKTGTAGTTCTGAGCCTCCTATTAARTGTTAGTRAGCTCTCTTTACAGAGCAGGTAGACAAAACAAATCCTTTCCTGCTGAAGACCAAGGAMAACGAGTACAMSTTTCAGACCCAAAAGCRTAAACAAGGGTGGACTGAAGAGAGAAACAAGAAGGATGAGATCTCACAGCCTGACACTGTAACTGGAMAATTAAACCCCAATATGTAAATGGACCMAAACTTWTAAGTGTGAGACCTTGTGAYTGGTCRTCCATTTTTGTGACCATTYKMAGTCCACCTTGGGTGTAGCCCTGGCCAGGCTCTTGTCCTGCCCAAGGTGTACCCTAAAGGCCTTTCCAYAAATATCAACTTTAGCTCTCTCCAGGCTCTGTTTCAGGTCAGCCTTCTCAAGGCATCACCCCTTSAAGCTACTTAAATACTATTGCTCCTGTTTCACAGATTTAGAYACTGTGGCACAGAAGAACAACACAAATGTGTGGAGGTCACATACGAAAAAGCAGCAGCTAATCCCAGGGGAAAAAATAAAGTCTTTTTTTTATTGTCCTCTGTACTTTACTGTTKACATGATAAAAGAGTCTTCACATTTCTAGTCAGTCTCTCTTAGAAAGCATTTTCAGAGCTGGAGGGAAACACATGAGAAAAAATTCCTTCTCTTACAGAGAAAGGCCTAATAAAGAAGTGTTATGAACTCTAGGGTGAAGGAAACTCCATTACTCAGTTCTTTTGAAAGCTTACTAGTTGAGCAGTGGGGTAAGTGGACACAATTCAAAGCATCAGTGGTAAGTGGTTTGAAAAGGAACAAAGATATATTTGTTCAAGAGAAAAGACATAGAAGAAAGAAAATAGCAGCAAAGGAATACTAGAAAAGAGCTTGTGAACTCTYCTTCTAATAACCATTCATGACATGAACCAACCCTAGTCTTTAAGACAGAGCAGTCAGAGTTTAGAGTAAATAGAATTAAAAAGTACCTTTAACCCAAAGAATAACCATGGTAAAGGAAAAAGACCAGTAGAAATCACTGAATATAACAAATTATTGGAAGAATTCAGGTCTGCATTCAGACACCTGAGTTTTGTGACTCCAAGGCAGTTGTGCCCAAACTTCCATTTCATCCAATGAATCTGGCGAGATACTCAGCTGAGTAAATGACTCCTTTGGAGCCACTATGGGTGTCTTTGGGTTCTGTTGCATGTTTTTGACTAGATCTCAGCTGATGGTAGTAGGAGCTCATAGCTGTAAAGAGTGTGTAGTCACCTASTTTTGGAGGTGTCAAATATGGAGCTGACTCCCACCCAATCTACTCCTTCAGGAAAAGTTAGCAACAGTGAAACAAATCCTGCAATGATAAGTAAATTAACTTCATGAGTCASCCACATCCACTTAAAGTCCCAAGACTGTAATTTAATAATAATACTGCCTCTAAAGCCCATTTACTGTTTTATGCATCTGAAATAGTCATTATTTTTTGGACAGCTTTGCTGTGGTCTGCATGCCTTGATCCCTTGGGACACTTGCACTGAAAACAGGGGGTACCAGTGCTTACAGCTGCATAAATGTAGATAGGCACATTCATGGAGAAGTGGGACATGTCCCTGATGAATAAACAATGACCTTTGCAGCAGTTTYTGAGAAGAGTCAATTAACCAGTACACAAGGACTCAGTCTTGTGAATAAAAACTGGAGACTTTTCCAGTTGGGCTGATCAAAGAGATGGAAAAACCAACAAGCACAAAACTTCAACAAGCACTTTGGGATCTGGAGGAGATTGCTAAGAAGAAGGTCAAATTCCCCAAGGTTTCTCTGTAGGTCATGTGAGGGCAACACTTCTGCAGGGTCTGCTGTCATGCACCAGCTCCCCTTGGTATAGGTTTTTCTTTGTTTCACATCACTTTTATTGGGGATGGCTTTTCCAAGGCATGAAAAACCCCTCTTGACTGGCAGGTCAGTTCAGGTTTTGYTCTTCCTCCTCTCCATGTACCATCAAAAGGGGGAACATACAGAGATGTCATGGGAAAAAATCTGGGTTTGGATCATGCTGCTTATGGCTGCTCCCAAGACACTTGTGTAAAACTGGAGTGGGACTACCCCAGAAGAGTTTAATGATAAATGCTCTAGAGAAAATGTTTCACATTTTTCATCTTGGTTTTTAAGAATCATTTTTCCAGAACCATCAAGCTTGTCTTTAACATTTGCAATTAATATCCAGAGGTGTTTTATTGTATTAAACACTGAGCTTAATAGATGTGAAAAGGGCCATTCAGATCAGGAGTAGGTTTAGTCTTTCTGGAGCACATGAGCATTTATTACATTTAAGAGAAGTTGATRAAAATGGTATTGTTTTCTACTGAGAATTTGACAATGTTCAGAATAGATGTAATTATTGYAGATGCCACTCTAGAAAATGAAAATTAGCACCTTTCATTATGATGAACTGCTCTGAAGAGAAATTCCTTCTTGCTTAGWGTACAATGGACAGTCTATTTGCAGCTGTTCTTTATTGTGTCTCATCAACACAATGGGAGTTAATTAAAAAATACTGAAGGAACTGCAGTACCTAATTCATTCAGACTTGTGRGGTTATGAGGCTGCCTTTTAGCTTTCACTACTTATTGCTGCAGTGTGTGATATGAGCTATATCAACTTTGTTTTATTTTAATTCTGGCAATTAGTATCCCAAATTATCCTATTCTTGGCTGCATGTTCCATTTAGGCATCTGCTGTTTTCAAAGAGAAACAAGGCCAGATCACACAGGAGGTTTCTCCTTTTCTTTARCTTTTATCTATGAAACATAGCTAGRATTTTAACCAAAMTGATAACYKAGTATTCATGAGAGTCATGACCCTTTATAAAAGTGTCTAATCTCAATTAACTGAGACGTGTTGCAAAGTTTGTAGCAATGAAAGAAGGAAAAAGCTTTTCCCACACTATTCTTGTAGGAAGGCCRTGTTATCCAATTGTTTCCTCTATGCTGTTGTCCAGAACAGCATAAAACAATATGCACAGCACMTGCTGAAGGGAGGAACTGCAAGGTACTGCTGGTGCTTTGTTTTGGCTGGATAGCAAATGAATTGATGATTCAATACCTGAAGCCACATTACAAAATCTTGGCAGGGCTTGATGACTAACAGTCCACTGCCAGGTGTAAAAGGAGATGTCTTTTTTATTATCCAGTTGGCTGTGTTAGGACATCACAATCTTAGTGCCTGCTTACCCTGCAGTTCCTGAGGTGTAGAAGGATGATTCCAGGGTTGCCAGTGTGGGTTTTCATGCCTTCCCAGTATAATTTTGGCTTCATAAATATTTAGCTTATCCTGTTAGCATGCTGGGAATCGGTAGAAAAACACTCCCTGTAATTTTTTTTGRCATGATACTTGTTATTGCTGATGCATGTATATTTCATTTAAAAAATATTCCTCTTCAAAATGTTTACAAAAATATTTAGAAAATTAGTTTTAAAGTAACACAGTTGATCATGAAGCTAACTGCAGGCTGTGATTGCCCCATGGCACAGGTACAATTAATCAATTTGTCATAAGGCCACATAAGCACCACTAACTTGCACAGGAGTGGGTGGGAGCACATCATGAAACAA
>CADDXX010000237.1:146837-206503 GCA_902810485.1 Alauda arvensis
CAGCTTGCTCAAAGTCCCATCCAGCTTCCAGGCAAGGGGCAGCCACAACTTCTCTGGGCAACCTTTTCCTGTGCCTCACCACCCTCTCAGTCAAGAATTTCTTCCTAATAYATGATCTCAACCTACTCTCTTCCARTTTGAARCCATCCCCCCTTGTCCTYTATGCCCTTGTCAAAAGTCCCTCTCCATYTCTCTYGTAGCCCTTWTAGGTACTGGAAGGTTCTACAGGGTTTCACAAGGGGCTGCTCTTCCCCAGACTGAACAATTCCAACTTTCTCAGCCTGTGTTCAYAGGAGAGGTGCTCCAGCTCTCTGRTCATCTTTATGGCTCTCCTGTAGACTTTCTCCAAYAGGTCAATGTCSTGCTCATGCTGGGGATCCCTGAGCTGAACAAGTGATACTCTGCAGCCCCACAGTAACCCATTAGACTCATCTAGTAATGGAAAGACATATTTTATAGCTCTGTAATTTTGTTTCTTCCAAATATCATGATTTTTTTTTGTTATTTGTCCATTAAACAATAATGGAGAAGACAAATATTCATAAGAAAAATATTTCTATGGAAATAAGACCCATATTATGACAAAAATCTTTGTACTGTCTTCTGGTGTATTGGCTTCCATAAATTTCAGTTAGTTTGCAAGGAAGGCAGGAGTCAGAGCTAAAGAACAGGAGAAAGATAAACACAGCACTGGGGACTGATTTCATAATAGCATAATCTTARGCTTTTCCTTGTTTTACTGGAATAGAAAATGAACACTAAAGAGCTCCTACAATTCAATTCATTCTAAAATATCAGAATGCCACCATCTGACTTTAATGCTTATTGTGCTATGTTTCTCAGGAAAAGCTTTGACTTATCTGCTGTTAAAATTTCATTTAATTTTTCTGCACTATTTCTATTTTCTACTGATTTAGATGTCTCTTTTTCCATTTTGCTACTTGTTTTGGGTTGTTTGTAAATTGCTAGACAACTTCAGTAAAATATACATTTCTCATGGCAGCTAATGGCATGGAAAATATCAGAAAGATGGCTCTTATGCCTTTTATTGTTCAGCTTTATATGACTAAATKGCTGCAGAACACCAAGATGAATAAGAGCTACAAGGTCATATTTCCTGGTCAAAACAAGGGATGCATCTTGTTRGAGAATTACAAGACTCTAGTAGTAAAAAATCACAAGCAGGATAAAACTTCCTTTCAGTAGGGGGGAACAATAATCACCTCCTGAAAATCAAACCCCTTTGAATAGGCTTGTAGRTGGGCAGTGRAATACTGATGGTATGAAAGATCATYAGCCTGTTTATAAGTGTTAATCCAAATATTCTATCTAACCTTAATTTATCTCAGTGCTGACATCCAGTAACTTGACTCTGTCTCTCTTGGAATTGGTGCTGCTCATGGTTGCATGGTTTAATATCATTACCTCAACTAATAGAGGGACTACAGACTCCCTCTATTAATTCAACATCTTTTAAGGATATTAATTTTAGAGTCCTCCTACAGTTCTTTTAGGGCACTAAGGAAAGTTTCTTGGTGCACTAACAGTTCTGATCCTGAATGAGATAGAAAGGTGACCTTGAAATTAGTAAGTATATTCAGAGAAGAGGCATTAACTTGATGTATTGGAGCTTGTAATTCTTTATTAAATCAAGAGGAATGAATGGCAGCTCAGCTGGTAGAAGTGTCTCATCACTGTAGGGGCTGAAACCATTTCATTCCCCTTACTCATTCCATCTCTGTCCACTTCCCTGACATATCAACAAGGGTCACTAGTCTATGGCAGCTCTGAGAAAGGCTGCTTTTTTTTTTTCTTTTTTTTTTTTTTTTAACACCTGTCTCTTTAGCAAAGAGCTGGAAAGCCAGGAGACACTGGTCACCAAAATCCAGTCAGTCTCATTTGGTGCTGACCAGCACAACATTTGAACATTGGTTTAGATATCAAAGTACCCCACAGGAGTTTTATCCTTAGTGAATCCCAAATTCATCTACTGGGAAGGTTCAGTTTCCTTCTCACCAATTTCTTCCAGGGAAAGCTCCCATACCTGAAGATCTGMCACTCTGGGCTTTTTCCCCTCCATGAACTGCAGTCCAAGGTCTGGCTCCTATCTCTCTGGCACTGGCTATAAATCTCATATTCTGTTTGAGCCCATGAGACCCACCCAGATTTGCAAGGAATGGAAGAGAAGGCAGCAGATAATTTTTATCTTGATTTTACTCTAGATTTCTATTTGAAAGCAAGATGTGGGGTTTATGCTCTGATAGCAAGAAACAATCACCAGCAGCAAATGTGAAGGTACAACATCTAAAATCTGACTTTATAATGTTTGGATTTCTACCACAAATGGGTTAAGTTAAAAGGGTGTTTTGAGAGGTGTGGTAAACATGCATCCTGGTGTCTACAAAATAATAATTAAATATTTCTTCTCCMCAACAATAAGGAAGAAAAGTTTGTTATTGGATTTAGAAAACAGGTCACCTACTAAATCAGAATATGGWAATGGATTGCAAAGAACAATATAAACTTTACATATTCCTTTATTTGTTAGATTAACCAGTGCATTGTATTTGGAGTTTGATCCTCTAAATGCTGATGGAGCAAYATGAAGAAAAAATTTCTGTGGGGACTATGGTTCTTGAGAGAAAAATACTAAGATGAAAGAAAGTCTGGATAAATGTGAAGCTTTACTTAGAATCTCACAGTAAAAAAATTGGCTTCTATCAAGGGGGAAAAAAGGCTAAACTGTAGTATCTGACCAGAKGTTTAGATTTTCTTAGGTTTTCTTTAAATTGTGAGTTTATTGTTTGTCCTTTAAAAATAAAGCATCAGTTATTGCGATCATAATTTTTACATATGAAAATTTTTGAACTATTTTTATAGAGACCATGTATGTCCAAAAATTAAGGTTATTCTTTTATTTTTTAAACTAAAGCTGAACTTTATCCTCATAGCGATTTAGAGGTATCTTAATATTCTTACGCCCAGTGTGTACACACACCCACACACACACACACACATATATATAAACAAGACTTTATGGTGCTTAACCCTCTTAAAGTGTCCATCCCAACCCCAGTCCAATCTGTTCTTATTTTAGAGATTGCAAAGTACTGACAGTTGATTAAATTCTAGATTTGTAAGAGCTTGATAAAACCTACATAACATGTAAGCTGCTTTAAAAAATTTCAAAAACCAAAACCAAAAAACAATCCAGAGTTCATCAGTCTGCAGAGAGCTTCTTAAAGCCATGGGAAATAAAGACTGTTGCAGGGGAAAGTGTGAAAAAAAAATCCTCTGGAAGTAGAGGTAGAAGGAAATAAATGGTCAAAGAGAACAGGTTTTTTAGTGGAAAAAAAGAGATTAGGGCAGGATTAGAGTTTTTCCAAAGATTACAGGCAGAAGATACTAAATATGCCARAATCAGATTGTTCTGAAGACTAAGGGCTGTCTCCTCATTTTACAGCCCTGATCCCCACACTAGAAAGATAGAATGTGATCACATCTAGAAAAAATTCTGTCCTCTTCCCACCTGGACAAAGGGTCCTTTCAGGTGTTGAGCTCTAATTGTTCATGCAAATCAAATGAAACAATATCCAAACTGCTTTGACTTCCAAAATGAGCTTTAACTGGATTTGTGGAATCCCTGATGAGAAAGAGATGACCTGGAATGTAGGTGCTCAGTAAGCCAGTGGCAGGACCTGCAGGGGAGGAATTGTCTGTGGGGTGTTCTCTCAGGGGACTCTTCTCATTGCACCATTTCATGTAGGAAAGGTTTTCTTCTTTCTCCCCAGTGGTCTGACTCAAGCCATAATTAAATCTTGCAGGTGCCCATCTTTGTCCCACCTTGATGGGAAGCATCCCTGGAAGCCCAGTGGGTCTGGTTTGATGCCWGCCTGGACCTTCTGGCCTGATTACTCCCTGGAAGCCTGGAAGCAGGCAGTGCTTGCTCCTCACTACTCTCCTGCCTCCAGCCTTCAGCTCCATTTCCTCGGCCAGGGTGTTAGATGCCCAGGAACATTTYCATAAGGATTAAGGAAGATATTAGGAAGGGCCTTTATTTCCACATAAGAGGACCTTCTCTTTGTGGAATTTGAGATTATTTCTGCAGACAAAGAAGACTGCTTGCTGAGGACTGTTTTGGAGAGGGATTTAAACAATACAACTAAAAAGATTAATGTTTTGTGGCTTTAGTAACTCCTAGAACTAAGTATCTGCACAGAAACTGCACAAATGTAGTGCTAAAATTAGAATAACTTTCTCCATTTGGCTTGTCAAGACATAAAACCTGGAGGATTTGTTTCTGATTTGAATTCACTCTCTCCYAATAGTTTATCACAGCAGGGGCAGAGCAGCCTTGCTGGTGAGCTCTGAGCGAGAGGTAAAGAGTTTTCTCATCATGAATGATGCATAACCTGTTACACTGAGAACAAGAATGAACACCTCTCCAGAGAATGAATGTAAAAGTCAAACAGATATGGACTGTTTTCTCCTCTGATCTCAAACAACTTCTTTATAAAAGGTGTTCTAAATCTGCTAGAAATAATASAAACRAAATGTTTCAGAGAGGRTAYGTATTGGCTTTTCTAGCATTAGTCCAGACCCCAGGTTATTCATGTTAGTAAGATACAGTTTGACAACTTAGCTTGAAATCAGCCTCCCATCCATGTTTTCCTATTGCTTTGTCCAGGCTTCATTGGTCTCATTGGTTTAGAGCAGTCTTGGATAGAGAGTTGAAGTGTGGCCATGACACCAGAGAAGATTCTAATCATGACTGAATGCCTTTTCTATGAATAGCTGTCCTGTAATGTTGTGATTTTATTACAAGAGAAGGGGCAAGGCCTGGACTGATTTTATAGTCTTCTAGCTATAATCATGTTAGCTACTTAATTTTTGTGGGTTTCCCTGTCTAGTCCTTTTAAGGCTTCATTCACAGCYCCAGTTAACCAAATATTCCTGCACAATTTTTATTGCACAACAATATTCTTGACCACTACACAATAACTGTTTTCAGATATGTATAAGTTGACATATGTTTGTGTGGTGCAGAAAAAGGCAGCATGACAAAGTTGTCTGAGAGACTCTCTATAATTAATTTCAGGGTTTACARTGTTAAGCAAATTTCAAGTGAAGATTGGAGAAAGAGCAGGTTATGACACTTGATATACATTGAATGCAGTTCTTCATAAAGTCATCCATTCAGTATGTGTATGGATTTAGAATGTCATTCATYTAAAACTTGGGGATTTTGTATGCTGAGAAATAGAAATGAAAAAGAAATCTAGTGCAGGTTTCTGCTCTTCATTAAGGAAATTTCACAGCATTTTCCCAATGAAGGAAATTACATACTCATTGGTTTTGAAAGATTTTCAGTAGCTAATTAAGAAAGTGAGTTAGACWATCTATTTTCATTGCCCAGATATGATGAAAGCGGAATTACCTGCTGTGCGCTTAGAACAAAATCAAGCTAAAAACAGTGCCTTTGAAGTGTTCATTAACTAAGTATAGCACGGGTTTTCAACATTTTTGAAACACATAGATATCAAATGAAAGTATTAAACTAAAATTAAAAAAAAAWWTYAAGCAGGTAGTAGAAAGTTATTATATTGTTGGAATAAAATGGATTTTTGAAAACTGAGAACCTCACATTTGTTTTTTTATTCATAATTGCAATGTTTTGAGAGCAAAATCAGAGAACATTTTTGGTAATAACATTTCATTGCTTGATATAAATGCATATCTTAAGAAAAGGCCACTAATTACAATTCATTAGAAAAAATTAATTTTATTTTATCAATAACTGCTAAACAGAGGCTGTTTTTACAACACATTTGWCTGTGCTGCCTCTTGCAGTTTGCTTCTCTGATATTTTAATCTTTTCTGGTACTCATCAACTCCTTTAACTATGTCAAGCTCTGAAATGTTTTAGATTTTCATAAAAATTCTAATTTTTCTAATGAAAATTAAGAAATAAGTGGACACAGATGTTCCCTCAGTTTCACAGAGTTTTGGGACTTCCAAATGGTGTCACACAGATTATASCATACAGGTAAGTGTATAAACATCATTAGCAATGACTGCTGGAGTAATTCTCCTTTGAAGCCACACTGCTGTTCATTTTCATAATAGAGTAATTAGAATTAGGAAATTCATTGCAATTACAAATGCTAATATGTACTTCTAACTACCCCAGGTGCTTAAAAACAAAAAGGATAACAATAGAAAATCAGATCCTTGATGATCTGAAAACACAACTGAAAGTCCTGATTTTCTGAAACACTTCTGAAAATTTTGTCTACAAGTCTTGTTGAGAGTAAACGGGGATGGAGGAGGCAGAATGAAAAAAAGATGAAGGACCTTTATTGTATATAGACTTTTGGAAACAGACACTTGAAACTGAGCCACTTCAAAACTGGAGTCAGGTTATCCTGGATCAGCCAGGTTCCATAAAGTCTTTTGCATCATCCTGGTCTGCAGTGCATTCTCTTCCTTCCTGTGCTGTCACTGAATGAATTGCAATTGGTGTAAAAGCTGAATTTGCACCTGAAGATATTTTCAGTGGAAAATGAGCCTATGGAGCCAATTCAGATTTACAGAGACCACAGGCCCAGACACTTCTGAACAACAAAATGGCTTTGACTGCCAAACTGGAGAACTTCACAGCAAAAAATGAAATAACACAAGGAATTCTTGAACCCTGAACACCCACCAAGGGAGACACTGCAGGAAAATGATGACATCTGGAAAACACATGACATCCAAATTTCAGAGTAACATGAGGAACAAGAAAAGAATTTTTTCATCCCTGGTGGGATTTTGGTGATTTCACCTCCTACTTTCATTGCTCCTTATGCATTGCTTGCAAGTGAATGAATGAAACTGCTTTCACTGAAAAAAAAAATCAGCTCAAATATGTGAAATGTATCTGGAAATACAGAAAAATCTCTTGCTTTTCACCAGCAGCAGAAGCTGACACACTAGAAAGTTTATATTTGTATTTCAGAAAATCTGCAAATACTCGTTAGAGGGTCCTTAAAAMCCTCTGGCAATGAGAGATCCTTTCATGTCTGTATTATTATTTCCTTCTACAGCTCCACATTTCTAATGGTACTTCTTGCTTTTCTCTAAAACACAGATTRTAAAATGTTTGGCTCACAATTGGGTGACATTCCATGACTGGCTCTTTTGGGCATTGCACAATGCTGCATAATGATAGCAGTAACATTTRTCATTATTGGAATGACAGAAGATTAGAGATTATGAATCCAAGGGATATTGAGAAATTGGAAGGGTCATTTTGGGAGAGCAGAAACTTAATTTGTTGGTTTTAACAACACACAGTAATGAATTGAAGTATATYTGAAGCATTTTTATAACTTCCATGATTATATAAAATTGGAGCCTTGTTCTGTAAYTGTTTATGGACGAGCATACCACTCTTTCTTGTAGTTTAAAACTCATGTTGTTGTCTTCTTACTTTAATTTTACTGGTCTTCTGATTTAAACAAAGTAAATTAAAAGCAGACCTGTGGCAAGCTGTCACATTTCATATGACATGCCATACATATGACGTACCAATACATTTTAATTTTCTATTACTTTCAGTTTAAGAAGCAAAAGAGGTGTGGGGATAAAAGAAGCCTCAAGAGATTTAAATTGAGTCATCCACTACTATAAAAAGTAGCAGGACCAMCACTGGAAGCAACAAAAAACTTCCCCTTGCTGTAAGTACCCTTTAGTTTAAAGAGTTTATGGGAAGTGAAGGGGAAAGAAATTTAAGTGTAATACATTTGGAATTCCTGGAGCTRTTGTCTGGTAGAATTACACAAACAATTATTCCTCTATTTTCACTGTAAATTTTTGTTCCTCAACGATATTTCTAGAAATTTGCAGAAGCCACATCATAACTATCATCCTGCACACTCTTTTTCCATCTTTTCCCCCCTTCATAGGAAATTAAAGTAATGGAAAAATAATTTAGTAAACTTTAATCCTTATTTTTTAAAATGTGAGGTGCATTACCAGCTAATAGGTATTTTTTACATTCATCTGAACTGCAGATTCCATGTGTCATGAAATATTTGTCCTCAAGATAGAAAAATGTCATTGAATTACTGCCTGTGTATTCATTACGTGTGCATGAACAAGCTGCTAAAAACAGTGGTCACCTAAAATGTGACCTTGTCAGTCTTTTTAAAGTAGATAGGTTTAAAAATGGCTTAAATGAGATGCTACCTCAGGAAACAATGGAAAAAATAAAATGCTGAGGGRAACAGTCTCTCCATTCCTCAAGATGTTCTAGTATTTGAATATTTTCTTAATGTTGCTGTTCCAAACACAAATGAAAAGCTGAAAAATTTGTTAAACATTTTTATATATAAGCAGTGTGCATAAYAACAAAATTACAAAGTCACAAGAAAATTAATCAGAAATACTTCAAAATGTTTTGTTTCAAAATTTTGTATTATGAGTTGATGATGAAATTAAGTTTTAGAAGAGATCTTTCATTTGGTGTCCTGTTGTCTGTATTTTCCTCCTGTGGGCAGATTCCTTGGCCCAAAGACATTTCCCTTTATGCATTTCCAGTCATCTGATGCCTGTGACACACTACTTTGTTTGGTTATAGGTGAAGCTCAGCTGCAGTGAGGTAACACTCCAGGAAGTTCTGCCCTCAGGGAACAACACAGCCCTGAAACCTTGCAAAGCACAGGGCCAACACAAAATCCACAGTTCAGCCTGACTTAACAAAAACAAACCCAACCACTACTTCCCTCGTCTCCAAAAAAAAAAAAAAAGGTCTGCCCACCCAGATGGAAAAAATCTGTTTTCATTTTCCTAATAGACAATACAAGTYCGGCAAAATTGGATTTCTCAAAATATTTCTCTTTGTACTAGCTTCACTTTACATGAGAGGATAAAATCATTCTAATGGGAAAATCTCATAATAACATGGAACAAGGGAACAACAGAATCTTTTGTTAGTGTTATGAAGTTTTTATAATTAACTCTAGAAAACTATAGTCAAAGTAAAGCCTACAAAATCAYGGTTTATGAAGAATTAGGCATGAAGAAAAAGGAAAAAAACCCAAACATCCCCAAATCCCCAAAAGGCATAAAAATATGATCCTGCAGTTAAAAAAAGAACAGACCATCGTAGATAATATCCCTCAAAGTCTTTTCAGTCAGCAATGGCTGCAGAGATGTTCTGGCAGAGATACCTGGCATTACTCAACACAGTCATGTGTACTGAGCAATTAGTCAGTGAAGTCCAGAATTTGACATCTTCCTAGAACTCTATATAAGAGYATGACTTTCAGGGGGGCAAACGAAATAAATTTGAGAAGTCATACACGTATTTATAGAGCAGGGCAAAATGAATGGCTAAATGAATCTTAGATTGATACAGCAATGTAACATAAATGATATGGATGCTGCKCCCTTGGTGCAAAATAAACAGTAAACCTATTTTCATTCCATACTTATTTTGGAGCACAAAAGATGATTACCTAAGATCAACCATACCTGTTCAGATCAAAAGTGCACCTAACCCAGAATGCTGTTGCACACAGTGGCCAAAAGTTGATTTTTCAAGAYGAGTTTAAGAACAGAAAAACAGAATAGTGATACTTTGCTGCAGTGGCCTCCCAGCTGCAAAAATTCATCTATGAGCCTGAAGGGATGCTTGAGTATTTTCTCTGCCTAGATAGACTTCMCTTTCATGGACTTGTTTAGATTTCRAAGACTCCCASAGGCAGTCAGATTGGAAGGGACCACAGTGGGTCATCTGGTCCAGCCTCCCTGCTCAGGAAGAGCCAYCCCAGAGCACATGGCACAGGATTGCATCCAGATGGTTCTGAAAYATCTTTCAGCTGACTTATGCAAGTTTTAATATCTGCAACACTCTGAAACATGAAGTTCCTCAGCTCAGCCTCTCTTGTGTAAAGAAGCATTTTTAAACACCTGCCATTTCCTGTTTCATGTGATGGCCTCTTCTGTGGGAAAGGATGATGAGCAGCCACTCTATTCATCCTGTTTCCTAGGGGAAATCTTTCAGGTGTCATATCAACTCAACACACACCAGCACAGCAGCAGCATAAAACTCACCTAAGCTGCACAAACCGGATGCTGTCACACTGGAGCCAGCAAGGCTACAAAAGCCTGGTCTTGTCCAACTATCAGAACCAGTCAATACAAAACTAGGAATGTTTTCCCTGGTGACCATACCTGTCGCTGGTTTTCTGTCTCCAGCCTCAGCCTGGCTTCCACACACCTYCTGGTCTCCAGGAAGGCCTGACGCTGTGCTCTGTCTGACAGGTAGCTAATGAAGATTCCTGCAGTGTTCATGCACATAAATAACACTGCCTGAGCTGCAATCTGCAACGACAACAAAKAGGATTTGATTAGACAGGAGAAGCAAAAATATCTGTTTAAAAAAATGGAAGGGAGAGGAAGACGGCTTTGWAGGCTGCAAAAATAGCAGTTAGGAAAGTTTGCATAAAAGAATGTCTTGGATCTTAAGCAGAGACATCAACTTTGTAAATTGTCTCTGCCTTGAGGATGAGATATGCAGTATTTGGGGCCATTAAACTCTGGTTGAACTAGAAATGATATTTCTAAAAATTTACTCACAGAGCTCTAGCCAGGAATGATTAGAARCGTAATTAGCAATTATTTTTTGCACTGCCTATTCTACAAGAGCAACTTTGTGATTTGTTCCATGGCTTTAGTTTGGGAAGCAAGCCATATTGAGAAAAACAAGGAAAGTCAGTTAGCTGAGAATTAATATCAGTTATAATASTTATTATATTATTATTGATCAAATTAAATACATTCATTTTCAGCTGATGCCAAAGCACAGATTTGCACAATCTGAATTCTGAAACATTCAACAGGGGAAGCTGAAGGCATAACCAAATTCTTGCACAGCCAGTGCCTGTGTACACAGACTTTTTATTTGCTGAAGTCTACGTAAGAGCCGAACTGATTTTCCTTGTAGCAGCTGCGTCACAGCTTCTTTCTTTTCCATATGAAGTCAAGAGAGCCAAATGGGAGTGGATCATTGGACAGTGTAAATTTCAGGGGATTATTTGGCTGTCATTGACCTTTCTTTGTGCTCTGCAATTTGTAAGGCAGGGCACACCAGAACCATTGAAGTGAGGCTTGCTTGGCAAAGTGAGTAAGAAACTGGCAACATTTGACTGCACTATAGAGAAGACAGAGTTCTGCAACCTCAGTACCTTTGTGCAATATCTCATTCTTGTTATTGGTTGAGATTTCAAAGGCTCTGATAACTRTGGGTGATACCTACAGAATCATAACAACACCAGAGCAGTCACAACAGGGCAGATCAAGTGTTCATCATTCAGGATACTCTAATAGCAGAAAACGGAAACTTCTGAGGCAGGAGTAGAAGGATAAAACAGCAATGGCTACAAAAGTACAGCAAGCATTCAGTGATGTCTTGTCAAAACTGTCTTGAATACTACAGCAATTTGTGGTTGCAGAACATTTTGGAATATACATTGTATTTTCTTTCTGYCATCTAATGATCAGTTTTCCTAAAATCCAAGTGTTGTTTGTCCTAATAGAAGACTCCCTAATCTCATTGTGATGCTTTGTCTCAGATCTGCAGGTCTCACTCCCCACAGCCTCCTGTGGGTTTGAAAGTGAGATCTAATATCAGACCAAAAGTGTCTGGCAGAAACTTCAGCTTTTTATATTCCTATATTTCTGAATCTGGAGTATTGTTCTACTAYAGTACAGGGAATTAATTTGCAATTTATATGCCATGATTAAATAATAATGCAYATCCTGGCTCCAGATGAAGTTTTGTTTAACCTTTTCCAGAAGCAGATGTCTAGACAAGGCTTGTGAGAAGTAGGGCATGATTAGCATGATCCTTGCATCTCCCTGTCTTCCAGGATGCTGTAAACTGGAGGTGGTATACTCAGTGCACCTGCACAACTTTTCCTGAGGCCTTTCTCAAGTTAATAGTATAGTTGGCTCCTCTGCCTCTCAATTATAAAGATTTTTTTACAATTTAATTAGATCCTTTGAGATAAAAATGCTTCCTTTTTTTCCTTTAATTCACAGTTTTATGATTAATGAGTGCTGCATCATGTTTATAAACAGTGAGTAATCATTTCCAATTAATTTTCTTGTCACCATTCCTGGTTTTATTGATTTAAAACATAACCCCTTACTTTTACTTTTTAAAAGGGAGGAATTTGAGAATCTTTAGTYACTCTGCATGTATCACTATTCTCCCTTTGCACTTACTGCTTTTTTCCTGCTGCTTTTAACTCCTTGTATTCTCAGAGGCGTGTCTAACCTCTCTTTTACTACTTCCTCTGGGACTACTTCCCCTTAGAAAAAACTCATTTCTCTCAAACCACGACATTACCACACCCTGTTTTGCTGGAGAGATGCTGCCCTGAACCTGCCAGCTTCCCCCAGACATTCTCTGCCTTTGCTSCCAGTTAAATCAGAGAAGGCAGTAATTTATCTGTGAGATAACTCCTTTCTGGTGCAAACTATTAATGCGTGTATGATAAGCTGACATGAGACTGAGACTAGCTCAGACCTGAATTGTTCAGCAGGACAACTGAAATCACCTGTGGGAGGCTGGAGGTCAACTTTTCAAACCTTTTTGACTGATTTTTAACTTTGACCTGGACTGTTTTTTCACACATACRAGGAAAGTAAGTGCAGAAGGTGAAAAAAAGAAGAAAATCCTTCCAGAATATTTGAAAAGTGCATTTCAACAGTGAAAGCAGTGACAAGGTGGTTGCATTTGCTTGCAAATTCATTTGTAATTTCCTCATAAGCCCAGTTCAGTCACCCATCTCTGCTAACGCTCAGGACTTGTTCCACTCACTTCAGCAGATCTCCTTAGAGCAAATGCRCTAGAATTTGGCTTTCAATTAGATTTCATGAGTACATAATTTGATTTGGAGAAAGGGAATAATGGGGAACGTGTTRCAGGTAAAATGATGGCCTGTGCAGGGGCAGAATCAGCTTTTCTGGCACATGGTAGTCTGATTGAAACCATTCTGAAGAAGAAAGCACTATGACTTCCAAGGCATACTAACCAGGGGCCCTTGTTAATAAAAGAATATATATATATATATATATATATATATAAGACTTAAGTCTCTCATTGCTTCTCCTTTTTCTAGAGCTTACTGGGTCCAATTCCAGAAGTTTTGGAGGATTTTCTACAACCTACCAAGGCTACAACCCAGGACAGACTGTACAGATGTACAGAGCTTCATCTCTTTTTGACTGACCTGAAAATAATCAATGCTCACACAGTAGGGAAGCTGAGGCATAATTTGAAAAAAGAAAATATTATCACAACCTTTATAAGTGCATAGAAGTGCACAACACTTAAATAACAAAGAGTAGTAGCACAGGAAGTGATCTTAAAAAGCAATGAGTGATATATTTTGATTTTAAATAGGGCTCTGAGTAGGTCTGCTACTTGAATATTTAAAAAATGCAAAGAAGGTATCCTTTGCCACGCTGCTTGGGAATATCACTGTAACAGGATAGTCGGTGTTCCYACTGAGCCTGCAGTTACACATAATCACATAATAGGATGAACAGAGCTGAAGGAAGTTACTTGACAAGATCACTGAGGCAGTAGAATCACAGAATCACAGAGTCATCAAGGTTGGAAGTGACCTTCAAGGTAATCCATTCCAAGCACCAACCCAGCAGCACCATAATCACCCTTAAATAACATTCCAARATTCTACATCTAAGATGCCTCTTGAACAATTCCAGACTTAACTACTGGTCAACCAATGTCTGACTACTCTCTCAGACAGAATTTTGTTTCTAATATCTAATCCTGGCACAATTTAAGAGCATTGCCTTTTGTTCTTTCACTTGAGACATGGCAGAAGAGATGACACCCACCTAACCAAAATCTCTCCTCATGCACTAGAAATCAATGAGCTCCCCCTGTGTGTCCYCTTCTCCARATGACAYAACCCCTGTTCTCTCAGCCACTSCTCACAGGACATGTRTTCCAGACCCTTCACCAGTTTCATTGCCCTCCTTTGGASATGCTCCAGCACCTCAATGTCCTTTTGGAAGTCAGGGGCCCAAGATGAAGCAGCCATTAAAATTCTGACTCCAAAACTTCGCTCTTCATTTCTTGTAGGAGGTGATTAATAACTTAGTTAACATAGAAATCACATCAAATAAATTGTCATTTATAAAGTGTCTTCCATACAGGCACCCCAGAACCCTTTGCAAAATAATTATGAAAACTAACAAAAMCCAAAGGATATGAAAGGAGAAGATGCAAGTCAGACAGAAGCTTAGTTTAAATTTGATGGAACACACTGATTGAAATAAATAATTTTTTATCTGCCACTCATCTAAAAACGGCATTGCCAAGACAGCTGAATCCAAGAAAACATTTTGAGTTGATTTGGGAACCACCTGGTTTCAAAGAAACAATTAAAAGGCACCAGACATGGCTCATCAGGAAGAAGTGACAACCAAAGCAGGTACAGTATAGAAATGCAGGAAAAGGAAAATTCATTGAAAGATGGTGAAGGAACTCCCATGTCTGCTGTGAAGTGGTAGGTAATCAGCTGCAGACAGTTTTCAAGGCAGAGTTGAATCTAGTTCAGGGAGCAGGAAGTTCAGAAGGGCACAGGTGAGATTCTGGGCTAAGCATAACGACAATTTTTAGGCATTTCTTCTGTTAAGAGCACCTAATTGAGTTGGCCTTCCCTAGGAATTTACACAGAATCCTGTAAGCTTATGAGTGACTGGAAGCAAGCTAAAGAAGGTTTAGCAAATGTCAGAAGTTTCAAGACTTCAAAAATCATAACTGAACTGTGCTTTAGTTTTGACCTGATTTCCCTTTTTGAAAAATGCAGTTGTCCATCAGGAAATTTAGAGCCATAAGGCCAGTCATTAACAGGCATTTCTGGAGTGTAKAGTGATTTACTGAGTTCAGCACTTCCAAAGAACATATAACCTGAGGAAAAGTGAATATTTATGAACATTCAACAAACCAAATGGATTGGAAATRGGTTGATTGATTGTAACTTAAAAGATTGTAATACAGGCAACCCTCATCATGAAGTTGAAACAACAACAGCATATATCTACATGGAAAGCACAGGGGAGGCAGAAGAGAGAAAGCTGACTAAGTTTAGAAATTATTCTGAAATGTAGTGAACTTGTGTATTACTACCTCAAGTGCAGAAATACATTCTAGAACCTTTAGCAGAAATAAACCATCATTAACCTCTTCAGCAGGCAATTTAGTTCTGCTGCATAGAAACAGAGCAGTGTCAGGGCTGATGTCACCCAAACACAAGTAAGAAGTAAAGAAAGSGTTTTCAATGTAATCTCCAGCCAGACATTCTCAGGGCTTTAGCAACAGATTAGAGTATTTCTTGTCTGTTTTGGAAAAACTGGGARGGTAAACTTGTGCTTATTAAAGAGTGTTTTCAGCATGTGCCACATAAAGAACTGGTTGCTATGGTAATTATTATTGGATAATTAAGTTTGGAGAAGCATTTTGATTCTTATTAGTTGTTTAACRAAATAGAAGTTCACCACAAGATTGTTTTTTGTAATTAAAATGTCTCAAAAAAGGTTCTATCCCTTCTCAGTCACCATCTTGCTTGGGTTATTTGAGGGAAAATAAKATGCTTGTAAAAGAACTTATCACCAGGAACGGACTGAGAGTTGCACAAGAAGACCAAAAATGCTCTACCTTCTCTAAAATAGGAACATCTGGCAGCACAGACTCTGACACTCTCTCACTGCTGGGCTGCAGCAAGCCTCTRTYTCCCACTGAGAGTATGATTTTATGAATCAAAGCTCTTGGCAGAGAAACAAGTAAGTACCTGTTTCTCTGGACTGCCTCATGCCCACCTTGATCCCTCGGTACAGCTTCCCCTTTGTTGTGCCAGATCAATTATTTGTGGGACCATACTGTGAAACCATATCAGGGAACTTAGCCAACTTAAACAACAAACATTTGGTGTTGGCAGTGATTTTCCTATCTAGAGCAATCGTCTGATTGAGCTCCCAGCACAGCCTCCACAGGAGGAGGAAGCATGTGAACATTCATAGCTGGCACTGCTGCCAACTCATTATGTGGAAAGCATTGCTGCCTTATTGTTAAATCACCTTGTAAAGAGTGGTTTTATTCCCCAGGTTCACTCATTTGGACTTCTCCTGGGTCTAACTGCTAAATTCCCCTGGCCATGGTAAGAGGGAATTTTGTTTGTTTTAGTTTGTGGGTGCTTCTTCACTAAATTTTATTGGAAACCWATCTGGCCCACAAAGGTGTCCAAACAGCTGCCATGACTTTACAGAAAGCTCTCCTATCCCTAATCCTCTCTGTTTTCCCATGCATGAGTACAACAGATGTTTAGCTCCTACTCACAGCTGGAGTGAGTGCTACTCTTTTATCTCATCTACATACACRTACTTCACTGAAGGACAGAAATATACCCTACCCCTGGGAAGTCAGGAATGGAGAACAGCATAAGGTTTATTTATGGTGAAGTTAGACAAGCACAGACTATGRTGGCTAAGAACAGCTTYACCCCACCCACCCTAGRTTTGYTACATGAGAAAGAAGCCATTTGTAMCAGTGTCACCATCTGATTTCATGTTTAGAACTGAATTTTGTGGTTCAACTGTGCACAGCTCCCACGGGAACATTTGCTGATTCTTCAAAAACTCTGATCTTATTTATGCCTCTAGGAGAGCTGAGACCGTTTAAGAAGCCTGATCCAGAGCTGTCATTGGATGATTTCACTGTGTACTTAGGAATAGTCTGGCCTTTAAGGWGCATGAAATGTGCAGCCTGCAAGCATCCTTTGAAAACAGTGTGTACCACAAGAAATTATTAGATTACCTTCAGTAAAAACAACAGGTTTCAGACAGAGTTTTCTCCATCCTGTTGCAGAATATCCTAACACAAATTTTTTTGCCCTATTATCTTTTTAGAAAACAAAAATCATTTTCCTTCTGAACAATGACAAGTTTGYGTAAAATCAATTGCTCCAGTTCAAGACAGTCTTTGAAAACATTTATCTTGAATATTGAGAACAAGAGTGTAATTTGCTATAATAAAAAATAGCTGTATCCTTTTTTCGTTCTTCCTCCCATTGAATCCATTATAAATGTAGAAAATTGATTGTCTGATTAAGTTGCTTATAAATAGCTAAAGCCACACAAATTTGGTAAGTCAGCTACTAACTATGGCARAACTTTTGCAACATGGTGTGGTACAAGAGATCTTCTAAGAAAATAATCAGTCATATAATATCATAATTATATCAGATGTCAGACACATAAGGACTGACATAACTGAGGGATGCAAAGGCAGTCAAGCAAATCCACCTGCCCTGCTTGTGCCATCGAGCAGCCCCAAAATTTCAACAGGTGTCCTCCTGCTCCCCTTGAGTTTGTCTACGATTTRGACTTCAGGAATAATTTTAATAATAAAAAYTATCTATTCTAGGACTTAGGAAAAATATTTGTTTTTATAGATGTTAAAGTGACCAGGCATGACTGGGACAATGTCAGTGGCAGGGTCATAGCCCAAGCATTCAGGAGAATGAACAGGGATGGGAAAATGACTTTCACTTTTTAGAAACTGTTTTCCATGGCTGTAAAATATTTAGCTGAACTATCTGACACTTACCTAGGAACTGATCCTAAACTATGCAATAAAATCTGGCAATCACATCTCCAGATGTGATCTGAGCAGCCCTTTTGTCACCATTTTGTACACAGGATGCTGTCACCTCCAGATATCTGAGATGTTCATATTTAAAAAAGCAATCTTATCTTTTTGACATTAATAACTTTCTCCATTCAGTGTTTTCTGTGTGTTCTTTAGGTACCTTTTCCCTCTACTTTGAGACAGCTGTATCATGGGGTAATTACAAGGAGAACTCTAAAGCCAAATCTTCCAGATGTAATTATTTCATTGCCAAAAAAACATCACTTCATTTGGTGTGTTTATAAGTTAACCTAAAGGGCTCAGAAATTCCTCAGAAGAGGAATCTCTTCTCCAAATATATGTGACCTTGAAACCACAGCACATGTACTACAAAAATACTTTAAATTACTTGTGCTGTCAAACCAGGAGTAGATCCTTCAACAACACACAAAAAACCAGCARAAAACAAGGCACAGCACAGCATCCTGTGCAATAGAGAACACTGGAAGCAGCCTGTGGCAGTCAGGGAAAATTAGGACACAAAGAGACAGTATTTCCCAGTTCATTGCTCAGAAGGGAGCACAAAGCAGCTGTTTCTCTTMCTGCACTTCTATATTTCAGACTCATGAAGCTCTGTCTGACTCCAAAATCTTCCCTGTCCTTTTCCATTGCCAGTGACAATAAATTGAGAGGAGCTGYTGAKCCCTCGAAGGCAGAGAGACCCTGCAGATTGACCTGGGCATATTAAAGTGCTGGGCAATCATCAACTGTAGGAAGTTTAACAAAATCAAGAACTGGATTCTGCACCTGGGACAAGGCCATGGAAAGGGACCTGGGGTCCTGGTCTGTGGAAAGTTGAACACGAGCCAGCAGTGCCCTGGGAGGGCCAAGAGTGTCCTGGGGGGGCATCAGGGACAGCATCACCAGCTGGGCAAGGGAGGGGATTGTCCTGCTCTGCTCTGCACTGGGGCAGCCTCACTTCAAGTCCTGCGTGCTCTTTTGGGCACCAGAGATATTAAAAATATACAAAGCTATAAGAAAATGTTGAAAGGGAGGCTGTGAAGATGGTGAAGGACCTAGAGAGGAAGACASATGAGGAGCAGCTGAAGTTACTTGAGGAGGCTGAGGGGAGATGTCATCACAGTCTGCAGTGTCCTCATGAGGGGAAGTGGAGTGTCAGGCACTGATCTCATCACTCTCCTGACAAGTGACAGCACTCAAGGGAATTCCATGTCAGGAAAGGGCTAGGTTGGATATTCAGAAAAGGTTCTTCACCCAGAGGGTGTTTGTGCCCTGGAACMGGCTCTCCAGGGAAGTGGTCCAAAGCCCCAAGCCTSACAGAGCTCAACAAGAATTTGGACAATGTTCTSTGGCACATGGTGGGATTGTTGGAGTTGTCCTGTACAGGGCAAGGAGTTGCACTYCAAGGGTCCTTGAGGCTCTCTTCCAATTCAGGATWTTCTATGATTCTATGCAGAAGTTGTCCTCCCTTACAAGCTGCATATTTACTGTTCAAAACAAATATCAAAGTAATTATGTTCAAAAGGAGCCCCATTCCCTTTAAAGCTGCTTGAGAAATAAATTACTCCATCTGAACGTTACAACATCTAAACAAAGATTWACAAGAAATTAAGCTAAAATGGGGAAGTACACTCATAACTTTATGGATATTGAGAATTAAAAATAAAGCCTGCAGGTTTTTTTGAAGCAACCCTTACAAAATATTAAATTTTCCCCTTGTATTACATGCATGGATATCTGAGCTGTAAATAACTGTCTCCCAGTAGAAATGTACCAGTATTTGAGGACCAAGCATTAAACATTATCTCAGGGATGAAAATTCCAGCTGATAACTCATCTGGAAAAGTCTGAGAGCATCACTGAGTTTAGGATGAGCCTGGACAACCTAAAACTAGGATGCCTAAAGTCAAAGTCACTTCTGGAAATTTTCTTCAAATTATTACAATAGTTTTACCTAAGCCAATGTCAGACAAAGCAGAAGTCCTAGGAGATCCCTTATTAGATTATGCAACCAATTAGGAGTAATGGAAGTATAAGAAAAAAAAAAGAAAGAAAAAACATATCATAGCTGTTTTACAGTTTTAGAAAGAGTTTCACTACATTTTAAGGAGAAATGAATTATATAGTGTGCGTTTCTACTGAGTGTCTTTGGGGTGCTGATCTGCACAGCTGTTTTTGCTCTGGGTAGTGGCTCTTACCCAAAGTAAGATGCCAAAACAAGGGTGACCAATAATTATGTTTGTAGGGCTGACAGCTGCTCATCTTTTCTGGCATATCTCATTGCTCTTTTCATCTGATGAATTGTATTAATRTCCCAAAAATTACCTACAGGACATACTCTGTGTCTCTTCCCCCTGGAACTGGCAATTGTCATAATTTGCATGCAGGTGACCATGCCTTGGTGCATTCTACAGAGCTCTAACAACWGACTGCTCAAGAGAAGCATTTCTTTATTCTTCCTAGTTATGTTAGGCCAGGTCACATGTATTTTTCTCTGAAATACCAAGTTATGACCATAGGACAAAGAAAGAAGMAAGACTCTGCAAACCATTTTTCCCTTTTGGTATTGCAATGGAAAAAAACATAGATAGTAAAATGTAATGATCTTAAATTACTCTTGAACTCTTTATCAAGAAATAGACAACCTTATGAAATCCACTCTAGCCTGTGTCAGAGTGAGACTAATACCTATTAAAAAGTGAATTGGTTTAACTGAAATAATACTGAGAATRCTGGTAATGAAAAACACATGAGGGATATCACAGTGTTGAGTGTCCTTTTCCAATCAAGCTTTGCCCTTCAAAACCTGCTTGTATTCTGATGGGAAGCTCTACTAATTACCTGTGTGTGTTAATCAGYGATACCTGCTGGCAAACAAACCATCCTTACAGCTGTACTTTTTTTAAACTATTTAGCCAAAAAAACAAAACAAAACAACCCCACAGTGATGGAAACAAATGTTCCTTTCACTTTMTTATGAGCATTTTTTTACAGCAGGCCAGTCTGAAGGCTGCCTTTTCCCCCACAGTCTCACCTGTAAGTGGCTGCCATTTTGCATGGGTGTCCCTGGTGATGGAGTTTGCCCATTGAATTTACAGCTGATTGAAGTGTGAGACAGGAAGAGTCACCTTAGAGTTTGCAGATTAGGTTTTAGCTTTGCTAGACCTGGAATAATATGGAAAATACCTTCTGTCTCCAAATTTCCCATTATGACTACTCTGCTTCTATTTAAAATTATTTTTTGAAAAGTGACCAGAAAACTCCAATAAAAGCAACTAATATTCCTGACTTTATTTTTCCCTCCTTTTCTTGCTAACTGTGATGATCTGAAAACCAGGAAAAGACAGAATTCAACAATTACATTTTTAGATTCCTTTCCTTGCAGAACCTTGAAAAACCCCAAAACAATCAAAAAAAGCCCCAAACACTTATTTTCTTAGCTGTCCCTGTTGAGCTGTAAACATGAGACCTACACTTACTTCAGAGAAAYCTTGGGGATGATAAAAGAAGTAGTTGTAGTCTGCCTTCAGTGTACACAGAATTTCAAGCATCCCTAACCACACTGAGAACCAAGACCTTGGCAGATTTCAGGAAATTGAGAGCCCATTGAAGGTATGGATGAACTTGAAAGGAAAACTTTAGGATGGCTGGGTATTTCTAAAAGGGCCCAGGAGACTTTCTCCTCCAGGGCTGAACTGAACACATCTCAGGCACAGCAGGAGACATGAGTCACTCAAGGTTAAACAGGAATTTTATTGATATCTAATGTTATTTGATAATTTGTTTGAAGTCTGCTTTCCCTCGAGTTTTTTAAACTATCATTTAGGGGATATCCTGGACAGAAAACAGGGAAKGGACATGGGAGCAAATGGAAATGTACCAGACAAAAGCCATGAGAGGTTACAACATCCCAGACCAACTGGATTAAAACTTTATCTCAGGGAGTTAGGCGAGGACAAACATTTTCCTTTGTGAAACCTGTGGGTGTTGTTCTGCTATTAGTCATGGTGAATGCCTCAGTGTGGTGAGCTAGAAGAAGTCAAACTGACATCAAAAGTACAGACAGTGCTGTGGGAAAGAGTTGATTCAGTCCTTGGCTGACAGAACATACCAGAGACAAATAATGAAGGATTAGGCTTCTCCTGACACTTTGCTAGCAGAGGAGACAAATAGTGCRGGATTCATTTTGCACTGACAGTGGTGTGATTTAAAACTAATTCTTTTGAAGGCAGTGGCTTATTCTGGTCTAAAACAAGGATGGGATTAATACCAAACCCTGATATTTACCATGAGCCAAGTTTTCCTTGCCTGACAATACAAGCCATGCCTTTGTTTTCCCTGCTTGTATAAGCACTAGGAACAGAATATGGACTGCTCATGGAATATTAAATAAATGACGCCAAGCAAAACAACCYCTGTCTCTGATGTTGAACAATGAATCCTGCTGATACAAGGAATGCTGCTGGAGACTGCTAAATCTTGATRGACATAAACTAACAAGAGAAGACCCTCAGATGATTTACATCAGGACAGCTGTGATCAGGGTTTGGTACAATGCACAGACATGGATGAGGTGGACATTTTTGCAATTTTAGCTGTGTAAAGGTACCCGCTCAGGAGCAAGGGCAGTCTTTACCTGCTCACACAGAAGCTGATTGTCTTCAAAAGGAAAATTTCTTGGGCAAAGCAGTGTTTGGTCTTAGTGAGTATTTAGCTCGCMGATTTAAGTCAATATAATTGCAGTAAGGATATGTTAATATTGTGCTCYTAGGAGCACTCAGCAGACCAGTGCTTGAAAAGAAATTGAGTGTAGTTTTGGGCATGCTGGCATATGAATAGCAAGGCTGATGACGCTGTGTTTAGTGGCACAAAATCCATCCCATAATTTCAGCCAAGAATTAGCYGATAAGGTTGATTTCTTACTGCAATTTTAAGCAAGAACATTACATCTGAGCTTTAGAAAAGAAAATCAAAGACAGTTTTATAAACTAATCTTCCAACTGGTTAGTATTTTTTTGAMAGCCAGAAAATTCTAGTAGTTAAATTATGAAAGGGTTAGAGGAGAAAGGTCACAGGTAATGAATGACAGGGTGAGACACTTCATTGAGTTTAATGCTTGRTCCAGATCTCAGCCTCTTTGATGGAGATGTTCATCCTGGCCCTGATGGCTCTTTAAGCAGCCTCTTCCAACAATCTTGATCTGTTAGATATCAGAACATGAGTGAAACAAAGCACTGCAGATATCCTAAGGAATCGCTTGCAGCTCCTTCCTGATAACAATTTGAATATTTTGGTTTGCCTGCAAGGATGAAATCAGTTCTTACTGCACAAGTTCTGCCACTCAGCCAGTTAACATTGGTCAGATTATTTCAAACTGAAAAAAAAGAGATTTTCTGTTCTTAAAAAAAAATAAGAGCCCAGACAAGCTCCATTGTTCAGGTTATTTTCTTCTTGTTTAGATAGTGTGGTGCTGAAAGCAATAAAAACCATGTCTGTRGACAGCATTATGAACTCACTAGTTGTTGATATAAAGCTGAAATCTCATGGCTGACACTGTACTACGTGTGTAACATATATTAAATYCTAGGTAAAAACAAGAACAAGTTCAAATGACATCAAGTGTTGTCATCCTCATGAATATTCACATCCATTTGTTGAAGTCAGCATGATTAATCATTATATGAGTAAAGCCTAACATATTTTTCCAATAAATACACKGTGTAGTAGTATTGTAAATTATTTTTTCCAGGCATTTCAGTCTTCTTTCTTACCTTCTGACATGTTCCTATACAGTATTTTATACAAAGAGTTTATAAAAAAATACAAAGRCTCTAAATCATGCTAGTTATTACTTTTAAGGAGGTAAATATTAATTATAAAAGAACACAGTGACTAAATACCTCACAAGATGATATTAAAAATATAAATATTGGGAAACATGTCTGGAGATAAACAACACAAGTATGGAGAACGAGAACAGTTTTATGAAATACTAATTTTTTAAAAGTGTGTGTCTTTATGTTAAAATTTTCAGTTCTTGGTAAAATTTGAAAAAAAAAAGCCCAAACTCCACCCTCACATCTTTTATATTTCCCTAGTAAGAAGTAAAGCAGTGCAACTGCTGCATTTCTGAAAAAAACTCGGACTTTTAGGTGTGGAAATATCTTTCTTAGGTTGATACAGTTCTGGTGGTTTCTAGAAGGGAAAATGTGACTACGTAGAGATAYTTAAGATTCAGAACTCACAAGCAGCATGTGGGAAGCATTAAGCAGTCCTCAGCTTCCAGTTCAACTGGAAAACTAAAAGGGAAGAGCCATTGCCACTCAGAGCTTCAAAATCCCTCCTCTGGGAGGTGTCAGCTCCTGCTGACCTCAGTATTCAGCAAAAACTCTTTGCTGGATGGCAAGACACCACTGACCTGCAGGACCTGCAGTTATGAGGTGGTGTCTCAGGAGCCAGTCCAGGCAGAAACAGAGCAACACCACTGCATTTGGATGGGATGATCCAGACATTTCTGGAAAAATGCATCCTAATCCATACACTGTCAATGTGCACATCTTCAAAATTATTATAATGATGAAAAACACAGGGTGTCCTACCCTCACCAACCACCTGACTTCCACTAGGAAGAACAAAAGTAACTGTAGTTTGCCTGTGTGTTTAATACCATCCTCTCCCTTGAACAAAAAAATCTAGCATAATCTGCAAATTGTTCATTTTTTCAAAGAGATTCCTRTGTCTGGCAGGAGTAGAAATGGTTGTCTGAAAATATTTCATTAAAGTAGTCTGCATAATTACCCTGAACGGCTGCTACTGATTYTGTAGTCTGTAAAAGAAGGCTTCTACAGACTACAAAAAAAGATCACCCTTCACAACATGAAAACCTTAATTAAAATATCCTGCCAAGGTCAGAGTTTATTGCCCTTGAAGAGAGCATTAGCCACCAGATTCCCTGAGTGAAAATTGTCAGCTACTAAGGCCTTTCTCTTTATTGGAGAAAGAAGGAAGGAGATATTTTGTGTCTGTTCCAAAGTAAAAGCCCGATTCCCTGTCTCGTGTCAGAGTGGGATGCTCAGCCCTGGAGAAGGAGCTCAGTTACTGCAGTGACAGAAGACATCCTCAGGTCTAAGGAACCATTTTTGGTGTCACACATGGAGCAACTTGGCAAGAGACAAAATGTTCCACGAGCATTCCCAGAGTTTAGGATGGGTTTAGACAGAAAGWAAGAGAGGGAACTCTTCCACMTCTTACTCAGCAAGCATTAATTAATCCCTATATTTATTTCTATATTCCTATATTATTTTCATTAATATCATGTGCACTACATGTCTAGGAACAGTCCTAAAGTCAGCTGTAGTCCCAAAGACTTCTGGGACATATATTTTAATCTACACAATTACCGAAATATTTGCTTAGAGCAGGAACAACCAAGAAAATTCCTAGTCTTTGTAATTAAGTGGTATATGGACATTTATACAATAAACAGAATCTAAAATAACTGCTTCTCAAAATATATTTATGTATATAAAATGAATATGAAAATAAATAAATCAGACCAGGTTAATGACATAAGATGAAGAAGATTAAAGTTGAAGTAAAATGAGCTGATGATGACCTTAAAAATACTTTTCACTAGGCAAAAATAGCCCTTATTCAATCAACAGATTCACTCTTCTCTGTTTTTTTCTTGTCTTTAACGTGACTTAATTGGCAACATTCTCTCCACCAGTTGTTACTCTCTTGGAAAAGACAATCRGATTCTGTCATTTTCTTGCACCATTAACAATATTATCCGCTAATATTTGATCCAACATGTCTGTAGCAAACCACAAATATAAATACCTGAAGCTGTAGCATTTCAGGCTACATAAATGAAAATAATTTAGACTAATCCATCAGCCTCAGGGCAGCAATCATTATATATATGAAATGGTTTGCTTCTTTTGAAACTGGGGGTGAGAACACTTTGCATCATGGTCAAAATTAGGAGCAAGTATCATTTAATTATAGAAAGTAGGGCATGGGAGGACCTAAATAAGTCACTTAACCCATGCTCCAGGGTCCTGGATATTACCTAAATCACTCCTAAAAATTGCCACTCTAAACTGTTTAATTATACCTCAGGGTAAAGTCTTCCAAACAAAATGAAGTTATTTAAGATACTGTTATTAGGTTGYTTTTTCAAGGTTTCTCCTATTCTCTAATGTGACTATTCCTCAGAATAACTTAACCCATCATCTCATGATTGCTCATAGATGAAACATRGAACAATTGATTTCTTCCTCTCTGCAGCAAACCCTTCCATATGTGRGGGTTGTCACASCTGTCTCTTCATTTTCCTTTACTCYRGAATAAKCCTCCATCCTGCAGAAGTAGTGAAAATGAGCAGGATCCACTGCAACTGAAAACAGTATGTGTAAAGATGATCAGTGATTTCTTGGGAGAAGTTTAGTTTCTATTTTTACTTTTTTTAAAGGATAGTATCTGCTGCTCAAAACACTGTTCTAACTTTGATAGACCAACTGCCTGAGGGAAAACCTGCCGCCAGCTTTCTTTGGCACTTAGGACTGCTGAGAAAGGCCCAGGGAGGCCACAGAACACACACACACATCACATATCTGAACATTAATGTAGCAACCTGACCATGTGAAAATGAATGGTTGGTACTGGTAGGGGAATTTTTTTTTCTTGCAGAAAGAAAGAGGTGTTACTAATATTGTTCAAACTCTTCCACCTTTAATATTGCACAGACCACAGAGATCTAGGAAGCAGAGACAGAATAGTTCCCCAAAAGAAGCATGGAGTGATGCCTGATGTTTGCTGTAAGCTTGTGCCCTGGCAGTGCCTGATGTCCCTAGATGGGGATGGGGAAGGCAAGGTTGCTGCTCAGAGCTTTGAACCATGAGGTGGTGATAAGCCCATAGAACAACGCTCATGAAGAAATGAGAGCTGATCACATGTGGTGGACTCTGCAGTTTTACGTTTATGGTTAAACTTGATGATCTAAAATGTCTTCGTCAGCCTACATGATTGCATGATTCTATGATACAGGCCTGCAGGCAAGTGCCTCCCATGACTTGAGGCTGGAATGGACTGAAGTGAACACAGAAGGCATGGCATGTAAGCCAGGTCTCACCCTGTGATCACAGGAGATGTGCCTTGCATATGACCATGTAAACATGTTTCATCTCAATTCCCATGTTAATTCTGCCSTCCAGATCCTCAGTAAATCTTTGTATTCTTGAAACAATACCTGCACTGCTATCACAAAATCAATTAGTTTGGAAAGGACTCCTAGAGATCATATTGTCAGATCATCCTCAAAGCAGGATCACCTGCAAGCTGCTTAGGGTCTTGCCCAGTCAGATTTTGAATATTCCCAAGAATGAAGACTTCACAACATCTCTAGGCAACCTGTCATAGTGTCATTCACATTTAGAGTAATAAAAGGTATTTTGCAATATTTAAGCTGAATTTACTGCATTTCAGTTCATGYACATTGACTATCCTGTTTCTGGGCACTGCTAAGAAAAGTTTGTCTCCTTACTTTAGAGTAATGTATTTATACATAATTATCAGATCACCACCCCCCACACCCCTGTTCCTTCKCATCTCCAGCACAAACAGTCCCAGCTCTCTCAGCCTTTCCTCATTTGCCAGCTTTTCACAGCCCTTCTCTGGACTAACTCCAGYATGTTCATGTGTCTCCTGTGCTGGGTAGTCCTGCACTGGGCCTGGCACTCCAGATGTATTTCAGGAGGACCAAACAGAGGGGACACTGCCTTCCTCAACCCAATGAGAATGTTCTGCCCAAGGCAGCACAGGAGCCCATTGGCCTTCAGCCTCTTTGTCGTTGTTGAGGCAGTCACGACACAAGGCAGAGACCACAAACAGTCTCCCATTATTGCTAGTTGGTGGCTCACCTAATTCCAGGTGTCTTGGTAGGAGAAAATCAGGTCCAGACCTCCCTGTGGCTTTCACCGGCCACTCTCAGCTACACCAACACCACCTCCCCCACTACGTCCCAGTGGGTCACTGTGGTAGTCGAGATGGTCAAGAGACACAAAGTACTTCTTTAAAAACTTCTAGGGGCTCCAAGTATCAGGACTTTATTACCTATGAATCTTTCATATCAATCACAAGGCTTCACACACCAACACCTTGCTATTTAACAGTCTCTATCCTATTTCCCAAAGGCAGCTCCAAGCAGCTCTCAGGGTCTGTCCATTTATGCCAGCAGCCAGTCAGTTCTCCTTCTTCTCTCCTCCTTTTCACAGCACCAGCTCACTCCAGCCTGGCCCAGCCCCTGTCCTTATCAGTTCCTGGTGCAAGGTCTTACCTTATCTGTCCCTTGCACTACCTCCTGTCCCTGGGTCTTCACAGCACAGCAGCAGACTCCAACTGAGCTGCAACCCCAGCCAAAGCCCTCCCAGTCAGCTCACTCTTTATCACACCCATAGCTGGGAGAGCAAGGCTGTTCCCACTCTAGGATAATTAACACAGCTGCAATACATCAGAGGCAAGATTACCTTTAGTACCAACTCTTTGTTTCCCCACACTCTTTATCTATCTTACTGCACCTCTTGGTTCATGGTCAGTTTGGTGCCCACCAGGCTCTCCAGAGCCTTCTCTGCAAGAGCTGCTCTCCCTCAGGTCAGCTGCCAGTCCGTTGTGCTGCATGGGATTWTTCCTTCCCAGGTGCAGAATGTTCCATTTCCCTTCTACTGAATGAAGCTGGGGAAGGGGGTGGAGCACAAGTGTGATGAGGAGCAGCTGAGGGAGCTGGGGAGTGTGGGGCTCAGCCTGGAGGAAACAAAGCTCAT
Source organism: Alauda arvensis (assembly GCA_902810485.1). Taxonomy (NCBI): domain Eukaryota; kingdom Metazoa; phylum Chordata; class Aves; order Passeriformes; family Alaudidae; genus Alauda; species Alauda arvensis. The sequence continues at coordinate 175,395 of CADDXX010000237.1, forward strand.
GGGGCACCTTATCTCTCTTTGCAACTCCCTSATGGGGTTTAGGCAGGTGTGGGTCAGCCTTTTCTCCAGGCAGTAAGTGGCGGGACAACAGAAAACAGCCTCAAGTTCTTCCAGGGAGATTTAGATTGGATATTAGTAAAAACTTCTTTCCTGAAAGGGTGATCAGGCATTGGAACAGGGCACACAGGGAAGTGGTGGAGTCACCATCACTGGGGCTGTTGAGAAGGCAACAGTGGCATGTGATGTGGCACTTGGGGTCATGGTTTAATGATGAAAACAGTGGTGCTGTATCAYGAGCTGGACTCAAGGATCTCAGAGATCTTCTCCAACCTTGAGGATACTGTGATTCTGTGACTCCATGAGGTGCTGTCAGTCCATTTCTCCAGCCCACTGAGGTCCCCCTGGGTGGCAGCACAGTCACCTGGTGTGTCAGTCACTCCTCCCAGCTTTGTGTKGTCTGCAWATAAGACTATTAAACTCTATTGAGTTTGGTGGGAGTTAGTGAGTCCCACAAGACGTTCTTGAAACCACTCAAGTGATTTAAAGAGATTGCGGAGTGTTGAAATTCTCCCTCAGTACCTTGCTATATTTTTAAGCTCCTAGATCACTTTGAGAAATGGGCTTTAGGCCAGGTGACTCTCCTGGTAACAACTTCTGTGATCACCTTTTCTTCCATGTTTTGGAGACAAGTTTTAGAAAAGYCTGTAAGATAATCTGGGTTTTTTTCTGTGTATGTCTGTGTTTATGATTTGGAATTTTAATTATTTCCTTATTTGTAGGATGCTCTAGCATTTTCTTTTTTTCTTGYCTGAGACTCCTTGAATTGTCATTCTGTAGTAAAGGGCACTAAGCTTTAAATAAACACCTTTCAAGTTCTCTTAAAATCTGCAGCTGCTGAATCCATATTGCTGTTAGCCAGCCACTGTAAATATGACAGTTTGATTTCCAGATTATAGTCTAATGATAGTAATTAGAAAAAAAATCTCTTAATTAATGGTGTGCATATTTTCCATTTTTAAATTGCACCTATAAATCATCTTCAGATGTACACAAACTTTAGGGACATAGTAAATATTATTTTGACTTGCAAATGTAATTACTGAGCCTGAAAGCAAGTTACAAAAAAAGGAATAAAGCATGAAATTTAACAGCATTGCTTTTGCTGAGTGTTTGCATCATATAATAAAAATTTATGTAAATCTATGAAGTGGTCTGAACATTTAGAAATTTAAATATTAAATCTTACTAGATRTATACATTGCTTTTAGATTTAAAAAAACCAACTTGGTCTAGTAAAATTATAGAAGCTTTGCATTGCAGAAGAAAACCAGAAGTGATCTCAAATCCTCTTCCTTCTTGTACAYCATCAGAAGTGTTCTGTAATAAATTCACTTGGATAGACAAACTCAGTGTGGAAGTTAGCACGTCCTGGTGTCATGGAAAGCAATCTGGCCAGCACAGTTCTGTCAACTGCTTGAAGAGGAAAGGAGAAACTCCCTTAACAATCTTTGTACAAAGCCTAAGTGACATTGAACAACTTAAACTTATACAAATCTTAATGTATATGAAAGGTTTTCTTGAGTTCAAAATAATTGACATGTTAAGATGCATTCTTTTACACTCATTCTCCAAAGTGACATTGCCTCAGAGAGCTCTGTACTTCAAGCTTTTAGATTTTATTGTTTTGATTGTTGATGAGATTTGAAGCAACTGAATGGTTGTGTTAGATAATCTACCATGCAGTGCTAGCAAAGAAGACTGGCTGTCATCAGAAATGTACTTTAARAATAACCAGACATAAATACATTTTTACAGGGGAGAAAGTARTAAGAAATAGAAAAAATAATTTCTRAGCATGAAGAGCTATTTAGATTRWAARRTTAATGGAGYTCTACCACCCTGTACCACCACACAGAAAATAGGAACACTTCATGTGTACTTCTGGCATTTTTTACAGCCTCTCAGGTGACTAATGGAACRCAGCAGACAACTGCAATTCCATTAGCACAAATTAAATACATGTAATAAATTCTTCTCTTCCTATTGTTGTCAGCAAACTGCTGTTACTCTCAGGATTGCAGAGAACATGCAAATTGTCATGGTATCCGTCTGAGTGGCATTTGTCTACATTTTGGAATGTCAAAAAAGTTTTACAGCAACTTGTAAAACTTGTACAGCCCTTAGGCAAGTTTCATATGGCCTATGTTCTGCTAAAGTCTCAAAAAGGAACTTTCACTGATTCTCTCAAGGACCTTCAGATCCTGGAAGATTCAACTGTAAATCTCTCTGACCATTTTGAGGTAAATTACACCCTTAATGTTTCAAGAATAAGTTACTATAAAAAAATCACAGATCAGTTAGGTTGGARAAGACCTCTAAGACCATCAAATCCAACTGTTAATCYAGCATTGCTAAGTCCATTACTAAACCATGTCCCTAAGTGTCATATCTATGTGACTTTTAAATCCCTCCAGCRATGGTGACACCACCACTCCCATGCACAGCCTGTTCCAGTGCTTGACAATCCTTTTGACGAAGACATTTTCCCATTATCTAATCTAAACCTCTCCTGGGGAAATTTGAGGCCACATCCTCTCATCCTGTCTWTAGTTAYTTGGGAAAAGAGATCAACCCTCACCTGACTACAGCCTCCTTTCAGGCAGTTGTAGAGTGATGAGKTGYCCCTGGATCCTCTGCTCCCTCAGCAGCTYCTCCTCARACTTGTGTTCCAAACCCTTCCCCAGCTCCAYTGTCYTTCTCTGGACCTGCTAGAGCCCTCCAATGTCCTTCTTGCAATGAGGGGTCTAAAACTGAACWCAGGATTTGAGGTGTTTTTTGAGGCCTCACCAGTGCCCAGTACAGGGAGACAATSACTGCCCTGGCCCTGCTGGCCWYGCTATTGCTGATAGAGACCAGGTGYCCTTGACCTGCCTCACYACCTGGGCACACACTGGCTCATGTKCAGGCAGCTGTTGACCAGCACCCCGAGGTCCTTTCCCACCTATACCAAACCTACTTTTACATCTTCTTAATCCAGATGGATGTTAGAGTCACTGATGATCAGGCTGAAAGAATAGAATAGAATAGAATAGAATAGAATAGAATAGAATAGAATAGAATAGAATAGAATAGAATAGAATAGAATAGAATAGAATAGATTTCAGTTTTCATGGGACCTACAACAGCCTTCTAGTCCAACTGCCTGACCACTTCAGGGGCCATCCAAAGTTAAAGCACGTTATTAAGGATATTGTCCAAATGCCTTTTAGATACTGACAAACTTGGGGCACTGATCACATCTCTAGGGAGCCTGGTCCAATGTTTGAACAACCTCTGGGTAGAGAAATGCATCCTAATGTCCATTCTCTGAGTTCCCTGGTCCAGCTTTGAATCATTCCCACATGTCCTGTCAATGGATCATAGGAAGAAGAGCTCAGCACCCTTCTCTCCTCCTCCCTTCCTCAGGAAGCTGTTAGAGAGCAATGAGGTCATACCTTAGCCTCCTCCTTTCCAAACTAGAGTAGAAATTCTTAACTTCTCCTTATAGGACATACCTTCCAACTCTGAAGAGAATTATATGGAACCAGGTCTTTCAAGAAAGAATAAAGTTAAATGCATGYATTCCCACTATATTCAATGGATTCATATTTCACTAAAAATGTGCGTGGCTGGATGAAACCAATGCAGTATTCCTCTTTTGATGCATCACAGAAGATGTTGAGATGTTTTACATAAAAAATTCAAAGCAATTGAACATATTAGTCTCTTATTACAGCAGCTGTGGAAAGCAAAATTTCAAATCAAATGAAGCTCTGAAATGCAAAAAAGATGTGTGTGGGTCACGGCAAACCAATGATTAATTTAGTGATGAAATGGGTATGATCCTCATTCCCAATCCCTAGCTGAAATCTGTGGTAAATATTGCTCCTTCTGCTGAAAGAACCTGCATATCTGCACATTAAATTATACTGAGCACACGTGGGATGATTTTGATGTCAATTATAACCCTGTCTAGTATGCTTATGAAGCTTATTAATATTAATAAGCATTGAAGGTACTTTCCCATATGACAAGAGGATCATAGGATAAAAGAATGTGTATATCTAGTTATTTGAATAACTTCCTTGAGATCTAAGTAATTTCTTAACCTAAAATCCTAGCCCCAGAATTACATCACCTCTTCTACACCATGTAATATCATTTACTTTTTCTGTGCTGATTCATCTCCCTGGTTTTTTATTATTTCTTCTTTGCACTGTGGTGATAGTTATGGATTTATGAATGAGCCTTCTACTGTGGCAGACCTAATGCAAGGAACACAGAACAGATAGCTCCATCCCTGAGTGGTTCTAAGGTAAATAACTAGGAGAGCTTAAACAAAGGAGAAATAGTAAAGTGCCTGAAGACTGGGTCCACTCAAAGACATAAACTGATTTTCAAAATTAAGATTSTGACACTATTGAATGCTTYCATTAATTTMATTAAAGAAGGATTTCTGCATTTTRTTTTTAAAGGAAAGGAAAGATAGAGGAAAATACAAAACTGTAAATTGATGATTAAATCAAAATTGAGAAATAAAACTGAGGTAAAAATTATATTATTGAACTCAGATATTATTTCATTTCTACTGAGAGCTACTGTTATCTAGATTAAAASTAATGCATCATATAAAATTATAACACCAACATCAGATTATTTGGAAGAARTATAATTATTTGTTGTCATTRTGGAAAAAAAATTGCCTTGTGTTARTTTTGAWTGTTTTTTACACTGATATACTTCAGCTGCTTTTCAGACTGCAGCAATGGTTAATTAATGAACTCTGCAGCCTTCCTCTCTCTAGGGCTAACTGCATGAAACCTTGCAGCAGAAGAAGCTGGCAAATGAAATAGCAGCACTTCYTAAAATAGATGCTAATAAGAAGAACTGGTATGACAAGACATTCCCCTGACAGCCAATGGCTGCCTGGCTTTGCACTTCATCCTGTGCACAATTCCTGATGTTTCTGTTCTAGGGTAAGCAGCACCACACTGGTATCTCTGKCAGCAGACCTGGCTGTTTGGAAAGATAAGCATGACAGAGCTCATTCAGAGAGATTCCTGGAGGAGCTGGATGTCCACATTTGTGTTCTCTTTCAGAAGAACTGTGGATTCAGAGCAAAACCTTCCCTAAAGAAAGTCCTGAGAAGTCATCTTCATGGTTCACCTAAAAATCCTAATATGTACGGGATTCTTTATATTACATTCTGTGGGCTTTAAATCAAGGATCTAAATGAAGCTGTTGGAAGCCTGTGATTAAGTCAGATCCTAACAATATCCCTCAGAAAAATCTTTAGTTTCAAGAAATGCCAGATCCTCAGGACTTTCTGTGCTTGATCACTTYTGATGAGCCAAGTCTTTTCCATCCCTGCTTGGAATGACTGAGGCTGATAACAAAACGCTCAAGATTCACTGCAGCACTAACCCAGTGATTTGCATTCATCTCCCTCCTTGGGTCAGACTGAAACTCCACAGTCCTCTCTGCACTCAGGTACAAGCTGCACTGCACCAGGAACAGAGCAAGTGACAGAACTTGTCTTTGTAAGAAAGGCAAGATGAAGAAAAAATTGCTCATAAGCCACAAAGAAAGGTCCTTGAGCAACTCATTTGCAGACACACAACAACTGCAGTTTAATTCCAAAGCCCATGTTGAATGCCACCACACTCTTACAGGTCCTTACACAGTATGCAAAAAGACTCTGGAATGATGGAAGGCAGGGAGTATGTCTAAAACCTCTGTTTTCCCWAGGATTTAGGGAATCACTGTGATGTTTTCCCCTATATACCTGGGCTTTTCAGCACTCAGAGAAAGAGGTTCAAGATTCATCATATCAGAATGGACTGTACAGTCTGTTGGATGGGACCTGTGCTTGAGGGAATGATTTAAGAACATTATATAAAACACCAAAATGTTGAGCAAGGACACCTCCAGTGATGAATTCCATAATTRGTTGCAGAGTCAGGATTATTATTTWTTTAATTTTTCTGTTATTCATGTTTAATCTTCAACTTTTATCTTCCCTGAAGAACAGTTGTGCTAGGAATGGGGGAWGGTTTGCTTTGGAAACTCTCTGATGAAATAAGAGAGACAGACTTCAATCCCCTTTGGGATTCAAACCTTAGTCTACCACAWCCCAGGAATATTTTCATTACCACATTTGTTACACAGAGGAAGAGCAGAGTAACCTTCTCTACTGACTTTGACATTGTACAGATGCTGTGTGTGGTACAACAGCAAAATGTGTTCCAAGCAGAGCAGTGTTTKCATGCTGGGTAGGCTGCCTGGTAACTTAAACATGGAGTTATTGAGGCACTTTGTGGGATGCATGGAAACAGAAGCACAGTTAAAGGCAAGAAGGCTACACTTAAAGAAATGCGATCATACAGTCACAGACAGATTGAATGCAAGGTTGGAAGGGACCTCCAGGATCATCTGGTCTAGCCTTTCTTGGCAAAAGCACAGTCTAGACAAGATGGCCCAGCACTCWGTCTGGTGCCAAAGTGCCCTATATCAGTAAATCCACCACGTCCCTGGAAAAATGTTTCTCATTGCAAATATTTTTCATCTTGTGTYCAGTCAATCTCCCCAAGAGTTACTTTTACATGTTACCCCACACCTTTTCCATAAGACTCCTTTACAAGGAGTCTTTTGCCATCTTTTGCCAAGATCTTTTTTGCCATCCTTTAAATATTAAAGGGTGAAAATGTCTGCCCTAAGCCTCTTTTTCTCAAGGCTGAACACACCCATTTTTCTCAGCCTTTCCCCACATGTCAGGCTTCCCCCTTCATTGCTCATCTTTGTGGCCTCCCTTTGAGCTCGGTCCAGCCAGTCCACATCTTTTTTGTATAGCTGGGACCAAACCTGGACACAKTATTCCAGGCCAGGCAAATGCTGAATAAAGTGAGATAATGACTTCTTGATCTCTGCTGGGGATGTCCTGGTCAGTGCAGCCCAGCYTCCTGCTGGCTTTCTCTGCCCCAGCTGCACACTGGCCACTCTTTMTGAATTAGTGAATTAGTTGTCCACCAGGACCCCCCAGATCCTTTTCCATAAAGCTGCTTCCCACCCAAGCATATTCCAGCTTGTGCTGCAATCCTGGATTATGTTTTTTCAGATGCAACACCTTACACTTRTCCTTGTTGAAGCTCATGGGGCTCTTGCTAGCCCACTCTTCCAGACAATCCAGMTCTTCCTGCAGGGTGGCTCCTTYCCTTACTCMGCTTGGGACCAAGGACAAACCTTGWAAGGGTACACTTGATCCCATCTTCCAGATCACTTATAAAGAYATTAAGCAGTGTTGAGCCCAATATCAATCCCTAGGGAACCCCACTTKTCAGACCCATTCCCCACAGCACTGACCAGTTGCTTGGACCATTATACGTTGTGTTAACACGATGTTGACCAAGTGCCTACAGGAATGGAGTGACAGGCAGGAACKGAATAAGGATTTTTCAGGTTTGGAGTTTTCATCAACCCAAGCATTAATTTAAAAGCATGATTTATTTTCTGCTTACTAAATTTCACTTTTTTTGTGAAACACTCTAGTTTATCTCATGCATAGCCAGATATCCTGGAAAGAAGGAAAAGGTAAGGAGAAGTTGTTCTACCTTCCATCTTCCCTGCCTTTTGGAAAAAGACTAATCCCTTGAACAGTTCTAGTTTTGCCTTYTTCTCTTYCCTGTTCCCATGACATCACTGAAGTGTTGAGAAGTGCAGTAAGRAGCTGAACTGGAGATGTTTATCCCCTTCAGACTTCTGTACAGGCTAATAAGGATCATTCAAACATGATCTGCTGTTAACTGTGAGCTGTAAGTGCAGTGCTCTGGTATATGATTATKTTGCATTAGATGTTGCTGTTTTCATGCCTCTTTCTAGGCCATGAAAAACAACAAACAAGCAATAAACAAACCCTTGAAAGCAACCCAGAAGTGTTCTGACAGCAGAAAAAATGTCACATCAAATCTAGCGAGSTAAGTTTTAGTGAGAACAAGCACACTGACTGCTGTAAGCTGAAATTCACTGATGAAAGCAGGTTTCATTCATGGTTTTGCCTGAGTTCCTACATATTGGAGGCAATTAATTATCAAATTGTAAATATACTTAGTGCATTTGCCCTACTTAGCACAACAATGATGCAGCTGGTTCAGAGAAAAGTGTATCCAATGCTAATCTAATTAAGCTGTGACCCACTGATACTGGTCAGGTGATATTACAGGATATAAAAGGAAAGCAGTTCGTAATCCAGTCTAAAATCACACACTGAGTTTATAAGTTGCCCACAAAAGACTGTGTCAGAAAAAGGCATTGCAAAATAATGCTACAAAAGCAAACATGARGAGAAAGGTTGTGTGTTTTGATTCTGCTTCTCAGATGGTAGCTAATTTGGAAATGTCCTTATATTTTATAGATTTAATAGATTTTCCACAATTTAGCAGAAATTTTGAAGAGATGAGTGTGTTTTGCATATAGCCATATACTGATATCCATGATCAGATTTTTGGAAAACGTGTTGAAATATGCATGCAAAAGCTGTCAGTTCCATTGTACAATTACACAGATTTATCTCTGTAGGGCTCCTTGTGACTTCATAAATTCTGCCTTTCCCTCTATTAATAACCCTGAGARAGGATCTGGGGAAAAAATAAGCAGGGGAATAATTAATTCACAGAACTGTCTAGGCTTGGAAAGATAGAGGGAAAAGAATGAGCTTACCCATCTTAGTATTACCCACTTCAAGGTTATTTCTAAATGTATTTTTAAAGTTTTATTTAATATGCATAATTTAGGACTTGGTTCTTCAAGGTATCCTTTATAWATGTGATTTAGTAATGAGAGTAGTCTTACTCACTCAGGTGGAATTTGCTCACGTGAATGAAGAGTGCAAAAGCAGAGGRTTAAAATCCAGAGTATGTGTGTATCTTACATAATTTCAAGCCTGTCAAAATTCATGTGTATTTTATCATCTGCCTATGTTACATAACACAAAGGAGCTCTGAGTTGTTTGTTCTTCTCCAYATGCCTGAAACACATATATGGTCTTGGAAATTTTGGATTGCATCCATTGTTACCCAGGAAAAAGTAAAACTGAATGCAATACAAACAAAACTTTCATTTTGGGGAATGTCAGAGACAAACACTTCCCCCGTCATGTTTTCTGGCCAGGCCCACAAATCCATGCACTRCATTTGTTTACCAGTAAGATCTTTCATTTCTCATTTGCTTCCTGACCCAGTCTTTAATCAGTATCAGTGCAGTCTTTACCTAAGTCATTGTATCAGTCCCTTTTTCATGGTTCCCCTCMAGCTGAGCAGCAGCACATTCCTCAGCATTTCAGGCTGGAGTCAGTTGGGTKTAAGAGTGATCATATCCCCCCAGAAACACTCAGCACTTAGCAGGATTGAAATTAAGGAGTCTATGTTTGGGKTTTTGTTCTTGTTATTTTAAGAAAATCTGGTTTCAAGCCTTTCTCCTTCACCTTTTTCTAGGATGCTAGAGGAGAAAAATTAGGTGACATCTTAAGTGTTACTGCAATAAAAAAAATATAAACAGAGATAATTTGTACTCATGATAATGCATGAAGACTACAACAGTGCACCAGGCAGCAGTACTGTATGCCTGCATGCAGCATTACTAGTGGTTTGACCTGCTTGTGAACAAACTTCTCAGTGAAAACTAAATTAAGAGGTTAGAGGAAAACACATCAAAACACTTGATCTTCCTTTTGTGTAAACTGTTACAACTTTATGAGTTCAGATAGATTTATGGCTGGCTTATATGTGTGACTGAGAAGAGGGTCAAAACCATTTTGCCCATGGATGCTACTGGGTACAGTGCTAAATTTACTCCAGACATTTTTTTTTCTGTTCAGAACYGAATCCAGTATTTTCCCTGTATGAAATCCTGATTTAAAGAAATCAGTGGAAAACCTATAATTTGTACCATGATCAGAGTTTTGCCATCGTCTTTTTCTTTTATTGCAAACTTTAATTCCTGATTTTTGTCCAGTGTAAGGGTCTGTCTGCATCCTGAGCCAAAGCAAGATGCTCACAGACCTTGGTACATAATGAAATAGTTCATTTAGTTTTGCAAGGTTTCTTTGAAAGGAAGATGCTATATTTTACCTGAGAAAATAAGCCTTGTGATACAATAAAATGTTTTGGCTGCAGGAGGAAGAAATCTTTGTCGGCCCAAAAGATTTCATACATAACCTCGATGACACAGTCATTTAAATTGTGTCTTCACCTGTGAAACAGTAGTTCTACATCCTTCATCARCTGCAATAGCCATCATGCACTAACRCACGAGGGCTCACCAATCCTCTGCCCAAAGAAAACGGTGCAACACYACAAAGTGCCAAAGTAGGACCCTGTCTCACCTCCCCGGGGCCCATCCCTGGCCCGCCCTGCCAGGGGTGGCCCGGGACGGGGGGGTGGCCGTGGACCGCGGCCCGGCGGAGTGCGGAGTGCGGAGTGCGGGATGCGGGATGCGGGGTGCAGGGTCCGTGCGGGCGGACCGGGTCCCCGCGGGGCCGCTGGAGGGAGCCCCCGGGCCGCCTTCAGCACCGCGCGGGCGGACAGCGCTCGGGTTATCCCGGCTCGGGGCCGCGCTCCGCGCCCGCGCATCCCCGCGCTCCGAGTCCGCGCATCCCCGCACTCCGCACCCGCGCATCCCCGCGCTCCGCACCCGCGCGTCCCCCGGGATCCGCACCCGCGCGTCCCCGCGCTCCGCTCCTGAGCGTCCCCTCGCTCCGCGCCCGCGCATCCCCTGCGCTCCGCGCCCGCGCATCCGCTGAGCTCCGAGCCCGCGCGTCCCCCGGGCTCCGCACCCCGACCCGCGGCTCCCGGCCCCTCCGAGCTCCTCTGCATCTCGGCGGGAACCAGCCCCACGGCGGGGAAGGGTCCGGCCTCTCCCGCAGGGGCTGGAGGCAAAGGGCCGAAGCGGCGGGCTATGTTAAGTGGTGCTYGGGCAGGCGGGAGCCGGTGTAAATCAACACCGACGTGTGACAAGCTACGCGGATCCTACTAAGGAGATTTATATATGTGGTTCATGAAGGCAATCATCTGGCTGGTAATCTCTCATTGTGCACCGCTCCGAGGCAGTTCTTTCACACWACTGGCTGCAAAACGAAGATATTACTATCTCTCCTGGGAAATGTCGGTGGGAAATGTGTGCATTGCGTGTGTGTAGCAGTTAAACAGCTGCGATACTGGTGCGTAATGAGATAGCAGGGCATTACTCATAGCTCCAGGAGAGGACATGGAAGTCAATTAAGAAATCAGCATARCTCACACAGCTTTTGACCCATCACTAACGGCACCGGCAGTGCATGGGAGTAGGACGCAGTGTGAGGCTGCAGTTCATTCATCAGCACATCACCAAGGGCTGGGCAACAGCTCTGCCACAGCCTAATTGTCTCACGTCCACAGGGCTCAGCCAGGCACAACACACCGGGGCAGCCTTTCCCAATGAGTCCAATCACTGGGACAGGAGGTCAGGCAGCCCACAGCTAACAAGGGCAYGTAGTAAGGGGATGGGCAGGGGTTTCAGGAGGACCAGGGTCTAAGGAAGGTAGATAAGTCCCAAGAATCATGGATATCAAACTTCCAGGTGCAAGATCAGGAATSACTTCCCAGGTGCACATCCCAACACTCATGTAAGTAACATGTCACTAAGCAACAAATTCCTCTGTACCYTCCCTCCTTCCAGGATTATCTGACAGTAGGTCCACCCTTTTCTCCCCCATTCTGTGGAGCAAGGCAAATGGAGATGATAATCTGCTACGAAATATTGATAGCACTGAGCTGTGACAGTCTGGAAAGGGAGGGAAAAGGGAGAAGCAAGAATCTCCAGGATTAAGTTGTCCTAGTACCCACTGTTTTCTTGCCTTGCAGGGATATGGAGAGTTTGGTTCATTYTCACTTTTCTGTGGAGGAAGTCATTTGAGTGTGAAGTCAGGTGAGACCTGGTTTTAACCCCTCAGACCCATCCTGACCAGYGCCTCTCAGCAGTCTGCAGCATGCAACACTCCACCATGTAACCAGCACTGTGTCCTAGACATCACTTGTAAGGATTCAGCACAAMGCTGCTTTGCCCTTTGACCACCAGCAGAAAAGGCTTTTTAGTGTCTTCTAAGMCAGCCCTGGATCTCACACCAAATCTCCTGGGGGAGTTTTGCTCTGGCTTCGCTGAGGTTTCACTGGTTTCTCCTTGCAAAAAAGCAGCATTTTCCCATAGCTCAGATCAATCTGCCCTTCACTTATAAAAGTACCAGTTGCCCCAGCAGATTCAGAGTTAAAAGGCATGAGCAGTAAAATAGGAGCACTGGGAGAGTTTGGCCAAGACAGTCATGTCAAACCCCAAACCACTGCTGGAAGGCAGGGAGGGGAATGATAAATGACCCATCCTCCCCACTTTCCCCAGGAGCTTCTCTCCCCAGTGCTATTTCAAGGGACAGCAATGTAGTGAATATACAAGCAGAGGGGACACGGTGGTTAGAAAGTGTCCCAACTCTCAGCTAGAGGTGAAACACTGGGATGGGCAATGGGAAACTGAAGAAGAGGAGACAAGAAGGTTGATTTTTGCCTATGATCTCCCCTCCAGGTAATGAACTTCTGAGCACCTGATTAAAAGGGATCTTTTGGGACATTGCCCCACACCTCCTCTAACTCAGGGTGATGGAGAAAAAGGACTGTTCCCACCCTCTCCTCACCACGGTACCTGGTTGAGGGAAGTCACGGCAAACCTGGGGATAACCAGCTGCATGACGAGCTGCAGGACAGAGGTGACCAGTCCAGCCAGGATGGCCCAGGTGAGTGGCAGCGGGAGCATGCTGTAGGTCGCAAAAAGCGTGAAAAGCACATAGCCGATGCCGTCCCCAAGGAGGCCACAGCCCAGTCCTGCCGCCAGGATTTGCGTGGCCATGGCCACCCAAGTGACCACACCGCTGTACTGCAGGTAGGTGTAAGAGGTCGTGTCCTTCCTGACCACCACTAAGGCACAGATCACCACCTCAATGCCAGTGAAGAAGCCCAAGAGGATGCCCTTAATGGGGTCCATGGGAGCAGAGGCCAGGGTCAAGTGGAGGAACAGCAGRGTCAGCTTGGTCAGCACGTCCAGGATGTTCATGACCACCTCAGATTTGCGCCGTTGACCCAGGAAGTAGCGCTGGTAAAGGCGCTCTAAGTCCCGAGACTTGAAGGAGTTGCGGAGAGTGGGGAAGATCACCCCGCGGTACGTATAGCCCCAGTTGAGGAAGAAGTCGGAGTTGCTGGGGGCACAGTCCAGGGGCAGAAAGCCCAAGTCTCCGCTGCTGCTCGTGCCCTCCGGGAAGACTTTGGTGCCTCCGTTGTTGTGGCGCTCGCTGCCCAAACTCCGTCCGGCCGACTGCCGCCGGAGGTGGTGGTGGTGCGGCGGGTGCGGGTGGTGGTTGGGGCAGCAGGTCTCGTCCGAGCTAAAGCCCTTGCCCCCGCCGCTGCTGCTGCCGCCGCTGCTGCTGCTGTGCTCCTGGATGAAGCGCTGCTCGGTGATGTGGCGCACGGCCGTCTGCCACAGCAGGCGCTGGGGTCTGCCGCTGCCGGGGGGAGTCCTGTTGATGGTGTAAAGTTCATCGCTGTCGCTCAGGCACCGCACCTCCGAGAGCTCCATGGCGGTGACTGGCGGGGGGCAGAGCACCGGCGCGGGGGGGGGGGGGGCCGGGGGGGGGGGGGGCCCCCACCCCGTCGGGGGGCGGGGGGGGGGGGGGGGGGGGGGGGGCGGGGGGCGGGGGGGGGGGGGGGGGGGGGGGGGGGGGGGGGGGCACACACCGTCTTTGGGGAGGGGAGCAGGGGGAGGGCTGGAACCGCGGGAGAGGAGGGAGGGGATGTCGAAAGAGCGGGTGGCGGCGGCGGGGTGGCGGTGCGGGGATCACATTTATAGGCAGGTCCCTGGGTCTGGCGGCGCGGCTGGCGGAGGGGCTGGTTGGCCGCCGGGGTCCGGGGGGCGGCTGCGCCGGCTTAGCGCAGGCGGCCCGAGCCCCGTGCCCGCTCCCGCGGTGCCCCGCGGAGCCGCATCCCGCGGAGCCCGGCTGCGGCGCAGCCCCGGCGCCCCGGCGGACTCGGTGCGCGCCCTCCTCGGGGCGGTGCGCGGCGGGGAGACCGAGCCGCGGGTCCGGAGATGAGGTGCAGGGAGGAGCGGAGCATCTACGGGCGCAGCCCYGCTGCCCGGTGGGCGATCCTCGGCCCCATCCGGAGGCCGGAGGCACGGAGGGGTGGGGGCAGCCGCCTTGCAGAGCCGGTCACAGCGGGCAGCTCCTCCCTCCGGGGATCCCGCGGCTCCGCTCCAAGGTCTGGTGCCCGGGAGCTGCTGTAATTCCCGCGGCTGCGGGCAGCGGCAGCGCTGCGAGCTCGGGCAGGACGGGAGAGGCGGCCAGGTCTCGGGCGTCCTCGGTCACGGCGCCAGAGCCGCCGGCCGGGGGCTGCCCGCCCGCTCTCCCCCGGCGGCGGGGCATGCCCCCGGCTCACGGGGCGCCGCTGCCCGGAGGGGACTCGGGGCTCCCATCCATCGCAGACACTCGGCTTGCTCGGCAACGGGAGAAAAAAGGAGGGAAAAAAAAAGAAAGAAAGGAGGAGGGGAAAAAAATCACATCAAAACCCAAATCTAAAAAAAATCGAAAGAGCGGGGAATGAAAATCCCGCCCTAAACTCGGAGCTCTGGGAAGCCAGCTGGGAGCATCCCAACTTCTCCGCGGGCCGGGCCAGGGAGTGCTCCGGCTCAGGGGCTTCCCCGGCGGCAGGGAGGAGGAGGAGGAGGAGGAGCAGGAGGAAGGGGCAAAGCGCAGGGAGCGCGGTGCCTGCGGGGCCGCGGGGAGCTGGCGGCGGGCGCTGTCCCGGGAGCCGCGGGACGAGCGCGGCGGAGCCGCCGCCGCCGGAGTGGAGCTGCGGGCGGGCGGCCCGGGAGGAGGCAGAGCCCGGCGCGGTCAGCTGATGCCCGCCACGTCGGCGGGGCTGCCAGCACCCCCCCGGCCCGGTTAAAGCAGCCGCGGCCGCGGCTCTGAGGGGGACAGCGGGCGGGGGCTGCCGCAGAGCAGGTCCCCTGGTCCCAGGAGGYTCCTTCAAGCGTCACCTAGGTGTCTTTGAGCTGCTCTTCTTTAGATGCCCCAGACTGTCCCGCCGTGCCTGGCAGGTGCATCACTCCACAGCATTCAGTGGGAGCTGATGCTGCAGCCAGGCATCCCTCTGCCTCCCCAYAAGGAAATCCTCAGACCTTGCTTGGAGAGAACACACTTGCCCAGGGTGGGGGAGCCCTACGAACCCCTCCACTTCTGCCTTATCAAGTTCAGACCCTCTCAGAAAGGTGATGTCACTGCCAGGACTGTGGCTCTGACCACCCGGTATTGAGTGTTTATTGATGCTGTCCTGACAGCATTTACATTAAAGACGCTGGAGAAATAACAGAAACKGTCCCATGCACAGAGCTTGGACATAAAGCCACTCCTCTCTCCCCATGCTGGCAGATGAAATTGTTCCTGCTCCTCTACTTCTGGAATCGCTCTATGCCAGCAAAACTGGATGCGTTGTGCATGGTGGCACAGCCTGGAGAGGAACAGGTATCTGTCTTTATCTCTCCCATTCCTCCTCTGCCCAAAGTAAACCTTKTTATAGTGTCTGAACCCTGTCTTGGGGGAAAGGCTGAAACCTCCAGTTTTGGGGCTGAAGCAGTTACAGTCTACACATTAGACTACGGCAAATTAAGGGAGAGATATTTTCTCTGTATTCCAAAAGACAAGAGTGATACCTGCTGAACTCTTTGAGATGAACATGCAGCTGCATATTCTAACAGCAGCAGTGTGGACAGAGGCCCTGCCTGGAAGGGAGCTGTGCTATCCTACTAGGAGCTCTGGATTTTTGGGAGTTGGGGTGCTTAAAAATGGCACGTGATGCTTGACTTCCTATGGGTCTGAGCCTCCATAAACACGCTTCCAGCTGTCATTGCTTAATTCACCTTTTATTATTATTATTGTCAGGAAGACATGGAGATTTAGGAAGAATTTCACTTATTGTTTCTGTATTTACACTACAATAGACTGGGGGACTGTGCCAAGTCTGTGTCCCATGTGTGAGGCAGGTTTTGTACAGATATAAGCAGAGGAAATTCTTGTTCTACAGAGCCCAGATAAGGAAAGAGTGGCATTTTTGTGAACAGAGGTGGGTCTTTCCTGTGGTTCAGCATGAYCCTGCTAACCTGAAAAGGGTTAATACTGGTTTCACAGTAGTAATAGAGACACATATCCTTGCTCCTTGATAAAGCCCATGGAAATTGTAGCATCACTTCAACATGAAAATAATACTTACTATAAGAAGAGAAATCTTATGCAAGAACTTATATACTTCTTTATTGAAAGAAATTATAGTTGTTAATGCTACTACCCCAGAGCACAGAACGAAGGCATCTTTCTCATTCAGATTGATCAACACAAATCATGATAAATAAAAGGAAAAGGAAACAAATATATAATGCAGTTTAAGGAGACACCCATTCAAAAGAGATAAGATGAAACTAAGATAGGGACATCCCAGTTCTCTAATGTTACTGTGTGCACTGAATCACAGTGCTGGCAGTTTCCTTTGCCTCATGGCAGAGTGAACTCTGCTTTCATCATTTTTCCTGTGATAGAGGCTCTGTACCTCCCCAGGCAGTCTATTTTTATGCTTCTCCATCCTTATCATTTTCATATCTAACCTGAACATTCCTTGCAGCATTCACTAAGCACATCAGTTCTTGTCCTGTCCACCATGAACAGGGAGAACAGATTATCCTGGCAGTAGTCTATACATATTTAATGAATGTCTCTTCTATCCACTTCCTCTTCCTCTTCTCATTGCTTAGGCTAAGTAACATAATTTCTGTCATTTCCCCCCACATTTTCTAGATCTCTGATCTTTTTTTGTTTGTTCTTGATTATTTACTCTTGCTTCATGATTTTMTTATCTTTCTTTCTTCCCACTCTGTGATATTCATACAGCTCAACTTGATTCTACAGTGGAAAGCTGTCTTATATCTAGGACTACAATTTATGAGCTCCTATATACACATCCTGGGACATATCTGTTGTCCTCCCTTCACAGGCTGATCCAGAACTGATGACCTACTGAAACTTTGCTGTCCTCAAGGCCTGGGCAGGTGTCACTTGCCTCCATATGTGCATAACAGCCTACATGAAGCATCTTGCATTTGCCCTCACTGGAATGCATTGTTTTTTCCACCCTGCATGCCAAATTTGAAATAGAACATGTTGAAAACTAAACCTGTCCTCCTCCATGCCAGCAGCCCTCCCCAGCTCTGTGCCATCTGTGTGTTTGGTGAGCCTACTCCCTGCTCAGTGGTGATGGCAAAGCAGTGCAGAGTGTTTAGGTAGCAGCCAGTGTGCTCATTTCTTGCCTGTATTTCTGAGTCAGCCACAGGAGTGCTGGGCACCTCTGTGCAGGGTTACCAAGAAGGGGACAAGATCTGAGCATTTGGCACCCAGTGCAGCAAAGCTCTGAGCTCTGCAGAGCAAGGAACAAGCCTGGCCATCCTGGGGAGCAGGAGAGGGGTGATTCTGACAAAGCCAGTGAAGGCTGGATGAGCTGAAGGTCCAAAAGATAATTTCACACACACACACGTAGTCCTGTAAGTCCCAAACTCAGTTGGCACTAGATTAATTCTGTGCATTATTCAGTTTTTGCTGCTATTGGATTTCTTTTTTTTTTCCTTTTTTAATAGAGCTGAATGACTTGGCAGTGTCACAAAATCACTAAAAAGCCATTTAAAAATAATACTGTCACTAGAAGGCTTTTGAAGGATGAAAAATCAGGCAGAATTCAATCCTCTTCTGTCACCTGAAAGTTTATGTCACACTCCTCCTTCCCCCTCTCTACCCACAGCAGTAGCACTTATGTACAATTTAGTGTTATGATATTTAATCATGCAAATAATGATCTCATTCAMTTTAGTGGGACTATTTATGTCCTCAGGATTGCAAACCTGGCACCGTGCTCTGCAAAGCTCTCTAAGGTTCTCCAGAAAAGATGGCTTCATATCCAACATATTATGAAGGAACACTTGTGTTAATATACATCTTTTTATTTAAATAAATATTTGAAAAAATGATTTTAAAAAAGAAAAGCAAATTGACAGAAAGCCACTGTATCTGAAATGAGAAACTTTAGTAGTCATAGAAATTATGCAATATGAGCAAATTTGATTGGAATTGTCTCCTTACCTTTTTGGTGGTTTGGGTTTTTGTTCCTATAGCTCCATCATTCTTTTTTTTTATTTTTTTTTCCTCTTCTCCTTGGCAACAATTGAACAATTTAGGTGTTCTAATACTATCAATAAAAAAACCAAAACAATCAAACAAACCCCCCCAAAAAATCCAAAAGAAAAACCCAAAAAACCCCAACATAATAATAAAAAAACCATCTTCTGGCACTGATTGAGTCTTCTTTTAAAAACTCTATCCCTTTCCTCAGATGAATGCATATCCCAACATGATGTCTGTAAAAAAGCAAGCACAGAGCATAAGAGAATGGATTGAAAATTGTAACACTGGTTAGTAAAAGAATTCAGATAATTAATGGAAACCATGGTAAAAGAAATGCAAAGCCTCATGGACTGAAACATCAGAGAGAAAGAGGATGAGGACAAATAACTTAGATGATGGAAGCAATCAACATTTGCTGCGTTTTGCAGATAATTTTTTTTTCAGTATGGCAAAGATATCAATGAAGTTTTTTCAAGATTGTTAGCAATTAAGCTGAATTACAGCATACCCCAGTGATACCAAAAGCAGGGGGAAATAAATAAAATGACAAAAAAAGAGAAGAAATTATGTCAATATAAAGAGGCAGCAAAATATGTCAATTTTTTTGCTTCTCTGTGTTGGGAAGCAGCAGCTCCCTCACATGCAAATAAATTTCTCTATTTCTTCCTCCATTCACAGATTCACATATCCACATAAAAAGGTCAGAAGGTGGTCTAAGCATGGGGATTCTTTGATGAGAAATAAGGGATTTGAGGTGCTAAATGCACTTTTTAACCAATGGTTGGGGCTGTTTTCCTCCTCTCTCATCCAGGGCCACTCCTTCCTCACCCACCCAGCTATTGATCCAGTTTTGAAAATGGATTAGCAGCTGTGACCACAGCAAATCTTTTACTCAAGACTTTTTGGGCACTACTGCTGTCCAGGAATAGCTGKTTTGTGCTAAGAAAAGAGGCCTGTATATACAGGCAATTGTAAAAGCAATGGRGATTTTTAGATCTTAGAAGAAATCCACATTTTTAAGACAGTGAATTTAGGTTTCTCATTTTCAAATGATTCTTTCAGTTTCTTGTTGTGGATGACAGTATTGTTCAGTGTTTCTGTTTTTTGGTTGGTTGGGTTTTGKTTTGGTTTTTCTTGCAGGATCAGAGAAGAAACATGATGGGGCAAAAAAGAAAAAAAAAATAAAGCCTAGAAAGTCCTGTTCTTCCTTGTTAGGAAAGGAGGGCCTTTATCCTAAGTAAGAATCCAGTGCASTTTCAAGAATTTGACAAAAAACCCTTCCCAAAACAGAACTGCTGTCCTTCACATTGCCTTCTGGACCACCCAGAAGTTTTCCTCAGTTCTTTCACCCTTTCCCAACCAGGTCTTAGAGAGCAGCTGTTTCTTGGCTCATCCCTCTGTCCTGTGCACACCATCACCCTCCTGAAATGCTGCTCAGTCCCTGAAGCACCTGCACTGCTGAATGAATCAYACTTTTTACAAAGCAGTAGATGGTTCTTGATACTTTCTGGGCTTCCTTTGAAGGAGGGATTTTTTCTTTTTCCTTTTAATACATAAGACCTTTGACTTACATGTTAACTGCAACAGAAGTGAAAAGGAAATGAATATAAAATTCACATCAAAAGTGAAATCTTTATAATCCACAGAAGACAATCCATTTACAAACATTTTATTCTTGATTTTCTTGAATTAGCAAGTGCTGGGGGTGATAGCCTGATTGGTGAAACTACAACTGAAATTAATACTCRAAAGGAGACTTGAATGTGAGACTTTTGAAAGCAACTAAAACCCTAAAAAAGCATGCATAAGGCTATTCTGTATAACTTTTTAAACTGAAAAAAATCATTCTTAGCTTGTTTTAGAGGGTTTCACATTTAGATCTCAAAGAGTTTTTCATGTTACAGGATGGAGTTGTTTCCTGTGGATGTATATAATAAATCTAATTAGGCTTCAAATAGGGAAATGTTATATTGTATGAGATTTTAAATCCATCCAGATCAGTATCCTGCAGTTACTGCAGTATAAGACATATCCTAAGAGGAAATCCCCCTGTCAGCCACTTCAAAGAGGGGAAAGTCTGTTAGGGTTGTGTATGCATGTGCTAATGTGCATGTATTAARCCTTGGAACAGGAACAAAACCTAGAAACGTTCATATTTCCAAGGGAAAGGAAATTCCTATTGTTTTTTCTGCTCCTTCTTCTGTCTGGGGAAAAGAAATCTATTCAGTTTTTAAATAAAATATKAATCTAATTATGAGGCTCTTGAGAACTCCTTTCTTTGCATCCCTGTGTCATGAACCAGGCAAGCTGGAAGCCCTGGGACTGTCACTTGGGTTTCCAGGCATATTTGGGTTCAGGGATGGCAAAACTACAAAAATCCTAGGAGTCTGGGCCAAAAAAGACTTTCACCTTGTCATCTTAGAATCAGACCACTGAGCTGAGTTCTCAAGCAGCTCTTTAATGAGTTGACAGGGTGCCAGGCAGGTTTCTGAAAGATAATGTTTTTGAAATATTGCCTCATCAGATATTTTACATATCTGAATGTGTAGGACTCCAATTTGCTGGCCTGTAGATAAACACAGGGTTTAATTCAGCTGGGTTCCTAGGCTGGTATTTTCCCTACACAACTCTTGCCCCCCACTCTCTCATCTTCTTTACCAAGGTTTCTTGCATTAAGAAATGGAGAGTACACAAAATAACATTTTAAGTGACTGGTTGCATGGCACTGATGCCTGGTGTGCTGCTGTTAATAGCTGCTGATTTCTTTCAAACTGAGCTGCCATCATAACTGAAGGATGTTAATCTGCTCTTTGCCAGTCAAGCTGGGGTGGTAGGTGTGCTCAGACAAAATGTTTAGGAGGATTCGTTGACTCATGGCAATCTTTAGTCATTCTCTGAAATGATACAATTAATGTGTATGGGCTCAGCAGAGTACTTGTTTCTCCATCCCATCATCTTGTTTTCACATTCACTAACATCTTCCTTGGTGTAGGGGGGAGGATAATAGATTCATGATTGAGCTATCTATTTGATACTGAATTCCTCTAAATCAACAAAACCTGTCATTTTCTAGTGTTGCAGGATTTGCAGTAGAAGATTAAATCTGATTTCCCTTTGATAGCAATGGCAGGTTTTTGGTGAAGATGAAGATTTTAGAATGGTCTGTAGGTGGTCTACCCTACATGTGAGATTAATTTCATCTTCTCTTACATGACAAGAAAAGGCAATGGCAATCTCAAAGCCTGCACCTACTCTGCTTTCAACAATGTGAGGTTACTTAGAGCCAAGGAGAACATAATCTCATTGTCAGGTAATACGGGGACCTAAGAAACATCCAAATATCTTTTCAAGGAGACAAGCCTAGAGAATGCTTATGACACCTCTAGGGCTCTAAATCCAAGTTACACAGTCCYATATGAGAATCAAGCTATAGGCAATGTTATTGTGATTAATATTATTCACAATGGTACCATCAATAACTTACACAGGGGATGGTTGTGGCTGTTCTCATATGAGGAAGTACCCAAAATTACTTTTTCTGGGATGATAATGGAAGACAAAATATCTGAAATTCCAGCACTTTGTAAGGAGGAAATTCCACTTTGCACCACACTCTGCTCTAAGGTTTTTTGACATCACTTTAATTGAGACATTTCCAGTGGATGTTTCCAGCACACAGCAGCTCAGACATTTTGTTTTAGCAGTAAAGGAACACAGGGGTACTGCTGCTCTTTATCCCAAGTGTTRCTTCAATACAGTTCACATCATAAAGTGAGAGATGCCTCTGAAAGGAAAGCCCAGTGTGTTTGATTGCTCTAAGCTTTTGCATATGATTTTTTCTTTGAATTCAATGAGCTTGTGAAAACAACCTCATTGCATAACTCTCCTGATAAATGCATATTGACAAAAAWTTTCCAGTTCCAATGGTTTTGAAGCCCAGGATGGGACACACCACTTAGRCATAGTGAAGAACCAGTGACTGCTGTGTTTAACAATGATCTTTGTACAGCATTTGACCCCTTCTGAGATATCTTCAAGGATTATGGTGAGGAGATATTTAAGTATTTAGGGGGAAAGACAGCATCTTTCATTATCTTTCATCATTTTTACAGAAGCAGGAGGCTGCCAAAGTGGCAAAGCTTTAGTGCCACAAATTCAAGATAGAAAACAGAGGCCTTTTTTCAGATTTGAACTGAGAGTTATCCAATACCACTCCAACACCAAATGTACTCCTGGTCATTCAGCTTCCATATTTTAGCCAGCTATATTCAGAAACTCTTAACAAATGTCCTGGTGGACCATTTTGTCTGTGTTCATAGATCCTTGACTCTTTTTAACTTCACTGGCACTGCATTATTTATGTTTTAAAATGTCTACCAGAGTTAAAAGCCTGTGTGATGGACTACACGTTGTACTTACTAAGAACCAGGACAAACAGCAGCACCTGTAGCTGAAGGGCATAACCAGATTTAAAAATAATATTGACTAATTCAAGATATGGGCAAGAAAAACAAGGAAAAGAACAGAAGATGCAAGTCACTGGGGGCAAGTGGAAGGCACTGCATATAAGCAGAAATAATCAGTCACATTGGCACGTGAYGGGGAACAGCTGCTTAAATAGCAGTTCTGCAAGAAATGTTCTGGGGGCTACTGAAACTGAGCCARCAATGTCATGTTGTTGCAGGGAAAACAAATATTGTGGTGCATAAGCAGAAAGGTATTCTTGCAGAATAATCTTTTCCACTCTGTTCAATACCAGTAAGGTCGTAGCAGAGTACTGTGAGGCACAGAGGCTCTCTGGGGGATGGGGACAGGGAACATTCCCCTTTGGGGCTGTGCAGCCCCATCCCAGTTCATCAGGCACTTCTGTGGGGACAGAGATTCACTGAGGCTGGGACATCAGCCTATGGACCTGAGGCATCTTATGACCTTGTTGGGGAAGGGACTGATGTCCTTGAGATGGGCTGGGATAGGATCCTGAGTCATGGACAGGGGCTAGAGAGGCCCTGGGAGAAGTGCACCTAAGCCAASAAAGAGCTGATGATGGCTTTGGTGGAGGGGCAGCAGTTTTGGGACTTTCATATCAAGAAATATTGGATCTTCCAGAAACAGTTATGAGAGACATTGATCTGAGATGCAGGGAATGTAACCAGCTGGAAAGTTTGAAAGAAACACTTGTTTAGCCGTTTTAATGTTCTACCTTTAAATGTCATCTCCTAAAAAATATTAAATAACAGTATTATAAAAATAGTAAAGAACAAAAGCAACACAAAGCAAGTATTAATGTTTTATAACTGTAGAGGATATTGCTATTTAGGTATTTCTCTCTGACTGATGCATATTTCACTAAAGAAAGAAGGCATTCAAACTGCATTAGTGATTTGCTGAAGAGTGTGGTAGATGTTACTTAGATGTGATGACACTTGTCAKCACCATATGTAAACTTTATTTATAATGTATTCTTGACTCATTTTCACATTTGCATTTCAAAACTTCATTTATCCTGTGTTAATTTAAATTGTACATATAGCGCGTGGGGAGGACAAGATAATTTCCTTTTAAAGAAACATCAGCTTCTAGCAACACTATTTCTGCAGAACAGGGAGGAATTATTTTTTATCCTTGATGGGCTCCTAACAGTCGAAATGTAGCAATTCACCTTTATTTCAATAGCTCAGAGTCATAGGTAATGTACATTTTCTCTTATAAAGCTTTGTATTTTTGCACACCTCAGTATTTTGTATGAAGTGAACACACAAGGCCATGTTCTCGTCTCATTGAGACTCTCTTGACTCAGCAAAGAGAGAAGCTGGCAGAAGTTCAGCCACTTCCCTCCAGTTCTGCTTGGCATAAGGCCAGACCCAACATAGTYACCCATCCCTGCCTGGAAGGAATTTAATACCCAGCAGGCAGAATTCAGCCTTCAGGGTGCGGTGTGAGTCTCAATGTATTTTCTTGCTGTCTCTTAGAGCAGAAAAAATGACCATTGAGCTGTACCTCTTTTCACTGCCTCTCATTTGCTGCAGTGGCCTCTCAGGAATGGCAGAACAAAGGCTGCTGAATGGCAGTGTTGAATCCTTTTGCTCTTGTGAACTCACTTGTTTCCAAGTGAGCTCCACTGACACCTGCTCTGGTCTTCTCAGTAAAGAAAATCTTGCAAGCATCTTACTTTGCTGTACTCTCCTGGGAAGCACTATTTTCACCCAGTGAGTCCTCATAGAATTCACCCTATCAGCTAGTCTCCCAATTTAATTTTATATAGCCATGGGGGATCATTGATATGCTGAACTCCAGGTGCCTGAAACTATAAAGTCCTGACATTGATATCCCTGAATGATTGACATCATTACTGTCACTCTATGCTCTGAATCTCATTGGTTTGGACACTGTGGAATAAGTCTCCCATGCAGGCAGTGCCCATAACCAAYGAAAAGGGTGCTTCAAAGACAGAAGAGTTTCACTACCTCTTTGCAAAGCAAGAAGCAAAGTCAAATTTCCCTCATATTCGAAAGTCTGACATCAGGGAATGCCTGTGACTTTTATATCTGTGTTTCAGCCTGGCTCCTCCCTGCACACTGGATGAGAAAACTCAGGGAATGACCCACTGGGGTAAATCTGGTCTAGGAGAGAACTTCTCTTTTGCCTCCTGTTTTTAATTTTGAATGGYATTTCCCACAGGAGCATACTAAGGATGCTTGTTAACTTCTCATTCATCCCAGGATCATGCAGTAGGTATTACCTCCTTTTCGCATATTTTTCAGGAGCTGATTATGTGGTGGGACCAAGCACACAGGGAAATTCTCACTCCAAGGGGATCATGAGTCATATATTGATTCTTGACTGAGACCAGAAAAGGAGAGGAAGAGAACAGCAGTGATAGCACCCAGGGAGAGGGAGGCACTGTCAGATTGGGAACCTCTTTGTCCCGTGGGAGAAGCCAGTGTTGAGATCTTCCCAAGAGAACAAAGCCAGCCACAYGTTCTTGTAGTGTACTTCACACAACAAGAAGTGAAGAAAAAAGCCCAAAGGAAAACTCCAGACTCGACTGTCCTTTTTTAGGAGAGAAACTTGAGGAAGGTGTGATTCAAACCACTGGAAGAGGTAGATCAGAAGTGAGGAAGTATCAGAAAAATATGACAAGTATTGCCCAAGACAGGAACTGGAGAAAACACAAAAGAACAGTGCTGGTCACTTTTGACAAAAGATTATTTTTCTCTTAAAATTCTACCAAGAAAAGGTTTATTGGCATTATTTGTCAAAATAAGAAATCTTTTCAAAGATATTCCTAGCAAGAAATCTGGTGGTTGTTACTCCTCTGAAATAAGGGAAATTAATCTCTTAGTATGTATTCTATGTGATGGTGAGTAGGATTTGAAGCTACGTCTTCAGAAGTACTGGGGCCCCTCATCATACTGGTGCTGGAAAAATCTCTTTTCTGACCCACTCGGTATGGAACCATTTACACAAACCATTTATACAAATATCTGCTGTAACCAGGGCATGAAACAGACCCAGACAAAGTGATCCACTCTTTCCCAACTCCCAGTAGCTTTGTCACACTAAAGCAGTGAGTACCAGGAGCTGGGGGTGAACACCTCAGTGTCATTCACTCTGGCCCTTAGAAGGCAGGATTCATTCACCTACACTCTTAATTCACATCACACAGGTAGTAAGAACTACCAAGGTGATTTTGMTAATGCCTTATTGCAAACCACTTCTCTCTCTGAGTCCTTTGAAAGTRGGAAAACCTGCTGAGCAACCTCACAAATTTTCCATTTATATTAGAGAAGCTGCCTCAGAAAAACAGAATGACCTTTATGGTTTTGTTTTTTTTTTTCCCTAAAAGTACAGCACAGCCAGAGGAATGCTGGATGGACTGGAGATAGAAGAATTTATATTTATGCCATTAAGCTTGGTAAAAACAACAGGAATTATATATGCCTGCAATGTCTTTCCTAAAATATAGCTTTGACATCAGAGGTGTTTGCTGTCCCCACAACAATTGGAAAGACTGGAACTGTATTGTGTTAGGCCCTTGATTTCACTGCAATGACAAGGGTGAAATAAATGTAAGTGCATAATTCAAATGCAGAGTAATAATGATTTTATTGGATGACCAGTAAACGTGTAGAATGACCTAGTAGGTGGATTCATCAGAGCTGAAGAATCCTAAAAACACCAGAGGCAGATTTTCAAGTCAGAAGATCAGAAAAGACAAAACATAATTATCTATGTCACAGTTGCAGTCTCCCATTTATTTCAAGAGGGCTGGTTCTTAGAATCTGAATTGCCMAGGCAGAGGAAGTACTGAAGAGATCCTTTGGCTAAATAAAGCMTGAACCTACAGAGTTCCTCCCTAGCTTGATGGGTTGCAGGTAAAAGCTACACTTAAGTACTGGGACAAGGGCTGTGAGGATTAACTGAGTGTCCAGGAAAAATGGAGTTATTTTCTTACATTTCTGCCTCATACCTTTAAGGAAGAAAAGGGTGATGTTTCTCTATTCAGAGAAATGAGACYGCCAACAGGGAAAGGGACCCCTTTGCATTAAGAGGAGCAATTGTAGAAGGGAGGTTGTTGGCTCTCAKAAAGGCCTGGTGAGGAGGACAGAAGAAGGGAGGGAGGTTTTGGGTGAAGAAGTGCTGCACAAAGAAGGCAGGAGCAAGATGATAGCCTTGTTTGAATGTTTCATGACATAAAGCTAGAATAAATTTGTTCTCCAGAATGATTTCTTGCTTTTCTCCCTCCTGGGTTCTGTCAGAGCTGCTTGGAGCTGTGTTGGGGACTGGGCTGCTTGGTCTGAAACATCCTTCACTTGACTCTGCCTCTTTCCAGGTGTCTTGCTGATGGCAGCTTATGTGTGGTGACAYGCTGGCCCACATGGTGGAGACTTCATCAGGAACTCCCTATGCACAGCTTCCACTCACTTAGCAGGGATGGAGCAAATGGGGGAATTAGACTCTATGATGCTTCCAGGTTCCTTCAAAATCAGGATATTCTACGATTCTCTAATCTCTGCCATCTACCCCAATCAGGTACTCTAGTGGGCAGAGGAACTCAGATAAAACAAGGACCAGTTTAGCTACCACAAAGTTCACTACTGCATAGGATTAAGGATAACATGATTAAGCATACCATGAATTTTCAATGGCAGAAACACTAGCTCAGCCCAAATGATCCAAATATTTCTCTGCAGCTGTTTATTGAAAGTTTTTTCTTTATTCCATAATGATGTGCAACCTGTGTTCACAGGGATAAGCTATCAGTCTGCTATCAGTCTATTTGCCAAAACTGAGGAACACAGTCCTACAAAGACACCTAAGGCTGAACCTCAGACTGGCAAAGAGGTGGCATGAATATATCTCCAAGYTTATACCACTTTGGCATCAGGTCTTGCAGTGCCTTTAACAGGTCTGTTTTGACTGAAATTTAGAAACTTTTCTGACTCAGCCACAATCACAAAATCATCCATGCTGTTTATTTCCTCTCTTTGAATGAGAGAGTTTCTGTTTCCAGTTGTCAAATACAAACCCAACCCAACATGCATCCTCCTGAAGACAATGAAACTTATCAGATATGGTTCTACATGTCAGATTTTCAAGTCAGAGGTAAGATTGAAGAGAAAATTTTGTTATTGAGTAACCTCCTCTTCTCTCTGCCTATACATAATTGACTTATTCCTTTTGCCCTGTTTTTCATGACTAAAATGAAGCACTGCCTACRTGGGCATGTTTCTGTCTAGCTGACAGACATTATCATGAGTCTATTGTTTAGAGGCCAAGTTGCAGGTATTTTTGTTCTGCATCAGTCTTTACCTTCTGTTTCTCTTCCCCTATATAGATAACTCCTATCTCCTGAACAAAATAACACATATGTTATATATACTCATTCCAGTTATGTKTGTGTCAATAACTGCTTAACTTTCCATTAGTCCTCCTTCCAGGTAGTGTTATAAAGTCTTATCAAGTTCCTTTTTTTCCATACTGGAATATTTAAGTTAACCTTGGTATGCTGCCATGAACAGCACAACGAGACATCAGCACTGAGTAGTTGTAAAGATGTGCTGGGTCRCAGGTGCTCAATCATTTTTTCCTTCATTTCTGTTGTTTCTGGGTTTCTGTGGTCTCAGACAGCTTGAGGATTTTCTGTTGAAGGACCTGGGTGTCATCCTTATGCAGACAGTGCCACCTCYAATAGGGCAGAACCCCACAGGGTCTTGACAAGATGGACAGATTTGGGCACTGGTAACAGGGTCTGCTTGCAGTACAAGACATGGCAAATGATGAACCACGGCCCAGAGATTCATGGAGGGGTTTCAGTTGTGGGCAGAGAATGGAACTGGAGATCAGGCTACAAAAATATTGGGCTAAAACAAGATTGGGCCCCTAAATTCCTCCAATAGAGAGCCCAAAATACAGGGCTAGGGACAAGTTCAGAATACATCTGAGAGGCTGGATCCATCCAGGATAGAAAAGTCACCTAAGGTCCATCCAGGAGTCAGACCCAGAGACTGATGCTCCTATGACAGAGCATGAACAGGGACTGAAACTCCAGGACTGAGCTGAAAACCTGGACCCGTGGGCAGAGAGCAGAGGTGGAGTCCCCAGTGGATTATGGTCAGTGACATTTATACCTAACAGTGCTCCCAGGGCTCTGACACTCAGCCACTCAGGGTGAAAACAGACTGAAGGTTATGGCACCTAATCCTTCTTCCATGTTCACATGTGAGAGCTGAGCTCCATTAAAGCTTTAAGGACCAAAAGTCTCCCTGAACACAGGCCATGGGTTATTGGCCACATGTAGACATATCCGAGACATCCACCTGAAGCTGGCTGGAGACCATGTGCACATCCCTGAAGCACTGGAGGACAGGTGAGAGTCCCTAGGACCACTCAGCTGGCCCCAGGCATCCTCATCAGACAGTCATTTTGTCAATGGTTATTGCAGGTGTAGAGAGATGGACAGTTCATAGCATCCAACTCAGGAGCATTTTAGATACTGTGGAGAACTTGTCTTAAAAACTCAATATGGAGATGAGAACTTTTCAGGATGATATGACAACCCTTTCTTTTATTTTTTGTTTGTCATGCTCAGCTCTGGAAGACTTTATCTCAAAATTATTTTTTCAGATAACTCATGTTCTTTCTTTTACCTCGTCTTTCACTGCATGGAAGGATCAAGTCCTGAACTCAGGGAAGGACAGTGATTTTACAGTAACATGGGCAGCAGGTGGGAAAGAAAACAATGTTTATCTTGAAAAATCTTTGATCCAGTCTTCCTCATTCCTTGTGCATTATGTATTTCATCCTCGTGCTTGTTTCAGGGCTGTAGTCCTAATCCTCATTTTCAGGAACAGCTGCATTACATTGGCAATACATTCTTGACTATGGAAACCAGGATGCTGACAAATAAACATGTCCAGAAAGGAGAGCAGTGCACTTAAACTATAATCATCATGAGTCACTACAGCAGGTCTTTAGAACCAAGGGAAGTGTTTTGACTTGTGCTCCATTTTCTGTAAAAAAGCCAGAATGTTCTTCAGAAATCAGACAATACAAAAACCTAATTACCTCAGTAGCCCAAATTTGCTTCTGCTAAGTTTTTTTTATGTAAGTTTCTCATCTAGGACTTTGAATGATCTTGTTTAGGGCAGGATTATTTGAAAATTTTAACATCAGGGAAGGTAAAATGGAAGTAATTACCCAGTCTAATCCATGGTAGCACAATAAAGCCAAAAAAAAAAAAAAGAAAAAAAAAAGAAAAAAAGCAAATCTCTTAATTGGTCTTCCCTTGATGAAAGTTTCTGTACACCATGACTAGTTTTGGGTTCTCTTTGTTGAAGCTCATTTGAGACAGAGGGAAAAACAACAGTCTTGTTAAGAACTATAAARTATGCCATAAGATGTTCTATTGAGGAGACAACTGTATTGAAGTAGCCTGTAATTTAAAAATCTCAAATTTTAAAGTCATCRAATTTTTAATTTTAAATTTTTRAATTTTAAAATCATTGAAAGATGACCATGAATAAAAAAGAAAAACAGTTGTCTGCATTATTAATTTGACAATGTAGAATGTAAGTGGAGCAAGACTGGWAAATGTCTAAAAACAGTTTTTAACATCTTAGCACACTGGAGCAGGGGTAAAAATTGATCACAGACTGTGGGACTTGCTTTTGGTGAAGTYCTTCCCCCAGCTCATCATGTCTGATGCCACATGCTCAATGCACATRGGTGCATACAACAAACTGCATTTGCACTGGACAATTTTAGCAGAATGCCAGGCACCCACCAAAGTCTCTCTCACTTCCATCTGCAGGTGGACAGGGGAGAGAAAATAGAGCAAAGTTCAGATAAGCTCAGATAAGGACCAGAAGGGATCATTCACCAAATAGTGTCATTGGCAAAACAGGCTCAAAATGAAAGATATTGATTGAACTTATTGCTAAGAAAATCAGAGCAGGATAATGAGAAGTAAAATAAAATCTTCATCCATCCCTTCCTTCCTCACTGACCTTGGTGTCTGCAGAGTTGTTCCTCTTATTTGTTCTCATCCCACTCTTCTCTGGCCACAATTACAACTGCCCAATAACTTTTTGTTTATCTTTCTCCTTCAATATGTAATCACAAAGGCATTACCACCCTTTCTAATTGTCCCAGCCTTGACCAACAGCACATCCATCCATCAGAGACTGGCTTTGCCAGACATGAAGGAAGCTTCTGGCAGCTTCTCACAGAAGCCACCCCAGTGACCCCACACTATGAAAGCTCAGCCAGATAAACCCCATACAGGTGT
>CADDXX010000237.1:206561-223568 GCA_902810485.1 Alauda arvensis
CACTTCCATCTGCAGGTGGACAGGGGAGAGAAAATATAGCAAAGTTCAGATGAGCTCAGATAAGGACCAGAAGGGCTCATTTGCCGGGGGTCTCTTTCTGAGATGACCCCGGCTCGATGGTGAAAAACGGCTGTTTTGACACTGCTCTGCTTGGAAGAAGCAATCAAAGTCTTTGAGTTGCAGTTTTAAGGATGTTTATTTTAAAAGTCCTTATCTCTAAAAGTAGTCAGTCTAGTGTAGTGTTCTTAAGCAGCTGGAAAGGTGAAAGATCCCGCCCCAGAACAGAGCTTGAACTTTTATAATCTAAATTACGCTAATATTGTTTTCTTCTAAAATCTAATAACTAGAATCTAAGTCACACCGTGAAAGCACACCTTTAACTAATTTTAAAAACTCACTACTCTTTGTAAAAGGAAGAGGAACAGAAAGACAGGAAAATGTGCTTTTATCACATTCATCTGCCTCCATCTTTGCCCCATATAAAGAATACAGAGAAATCTAAAATTAATATCTATACACCCAGTGATACAATAAAAAACACACYAATCAAACCCTCGTGTCACCCAAATCCTCAGACAGCCTTGGAAGCCGTCTCCACGGTGTCAAATCAAAGCCACAGCTGTCTTTCAAAGAGGCCGTGGTGTCCCATCCCCCACGTCCTGGCTGCTGCCCGTTTAGGAGACCCAGAGGGATGCTCTGGTCTCCCACACTCATTCACCAAATACTGTCATTGGCAAAACAGGCTCAAAATGAGAGATATTGATTGAACTTATTGTTAAGAAAATCAGAGCAGGATAATGAGAAGTAAAATAAAATCTTCATCCGCCCCTTCCTTCCTCACTGACCTTGGTGTCTGCAGAGTTGTTCCTCTTATTTGTTCTCATCCCATTCTTCTCTGGCCACAATTACAACTGCCCAATAACTCTTTGTTTATCTTTCGTCTTCAATACGTTATCGCAAAGGCATTACCACCCTTTCTCATTGTCCCAGCCTTGACCAACAGCACATCCATCTTTAGAGCCACCAGAGACTGGCTTTGCCAGACATGAAGGAAGCTTCTGGCAGCTTCTCAGAGAAGCCACACCAGTGACCCCACACTATGAAAGCTCAGCCAGATAAACCCCATACAGGTGTAAACTGTACATTGGCACAGTCAACAAAGTTTCACCCAAAAGGGCAGGGAAAACCMTTTGTAACTTCTGCATTGAACACCTAATAAGATATAGAAGCAGCTGTAGTCCATATTTTAGATCATTAGTTTTAATGGTCTGTTCAGTTCAGATCCTGAAAGATAAAAATAAGTCTAGAAGAACCTCAGATACATGCCTAGGAAATGCAAGGCACAGCAGACTAATTGGACTSAAACAGGTGATGGCAGGACAGAGCTGCTTTGATGTGACATAACCCATTCCCATCATGGACCATCTCCTAACGTTCACAGCTGCCCCTCCAAACTCCTTGCACCAGASCTGGCTGCTCAGATCCTCCAGCACAGTCAACATCTGCAGCAAAGCATGAAACCTGGGGACTATTGGCATGGAAATGAGCTAATTTGGGTGTGGGGAGTTAATGCTTTCTCATTATTTCTCCTTCCTTCACTCGTATTTGTGGCAGAATTGGTGGATTTTTCCTCTCATTCTTCTTAGAAAAGGATAGTAAAACTTATTAGGCTTGTGCATGTCAGTTTTTCYTTTTTCAGGATTTCTATTCTTAACCTCTTCAATTTTAGAATGACAAAATTGTCAGGCTCCTACTCACCTTTTACCAGTCAGAAGCATATGTCAGGTTGTTTTGTATCATTAGTGTCTTAAAGCAGTCTGGAAGTTGGGAACATTGAAATAGAAGTTGTGACTTTTCTCTCAGAGGATCTTAAATGGAGTGCTAATGCATTTGAACCAGATTTAATTCCTCCCAGTTGCACTGCTACCKGAGGCTGGAAAAACCAGTGARCAGATGAATSACAGAATCATACACSATCCTGAGTTGGAAGGACCCACAAAGATCATCGAGTCCAGCTCCTGGCCCTGCACAGAATCATCCCAGGCATCCCACCTTGTGTGTTCCTGAGAACATTGTCCAAATGCTTGAACTCTGCCAGGCTTGGTGYTGTGACCATTTCCTTGGAGAGCCTGTTGCAGTCCCCAAAGACCTTCTGCCTGAAAAACCTTTTCCTATTATCCAGCCTAAACCTCCCCTGACCCAACTTCAGGCCATTTCCTTGGGTCCTGTCATCGATCACCAGAGAAGAGATCAGTGTCTGCCCATCCTCTTCCCCTCATGGGGAAGTTGTAGCTGCAATGAGGTCTCCCCTCAGTCTCTTCTTCAGGCTAAACAATCTAAGTGACCTCAGCTGCAACTCCTATGGCTTCTCCTCCAGACCCTTCACCATCTTTGGAGCTTTTTGAACGCTCTCCAAATAGCTTTATCTTTTTTATTTTTTGAGTTAGGCTTGTCCCTAACTCAAAAATTTCCTCCTGCTTCCATAGGGGAAATGAACCTGCCTCTTTGCAATCCTTCAAATGTCTTCTAGCTGTTTTGAAGACAAAAACTCTTCCATATGGCACTCTAATTGCACAATAAAAGTGATTTAATTGGAAATAATTACTTTGTTTTCAAAGTACCGTAATTATTTCAGCCCAGAGCCAGCTTTGGAATAGTATTTTGTAAAAGAATTCACAGATGATGGAGCTGTCTGGGTAATTTTTAACTATTGTCTATATCCTTCAATTTACCTACTTGGTATTGTTTATATAGCTGCAAGGAACAAAGACAAAGGGTTGTTGGTAAAAGTAGTCAGAAATGAAACGAGGGCAGATAAAAAATATCTTCAAAGAAAATATCAGAAGGCCTTGAAAGAACAAAGAAGGCTTAGGGGAAGTGCCTATTTATCTGTCTGCAGCCAAGTACACAGACATGTTGGGTTTTTCTACAATTCTCAGGTCTAAGATCAAAAACTAAAAGAACACTTTACAAACCATTTCTGTGGACAGTTTTGGGGAAAGCCAGAGCTGGCATAGGGGAGTRAATGAGGCAGGAAAAGAGCTATTTAAGGGAGATATTTCAGGAGTGAACCCAAGAGAAGCAAAATGAAGGAAATTCAGGAAATGAAGCTGGCCCTTTGAGTCAACAAGGAGCATCTAAARCTTGTGAGGAGATTGTGAACTTTAGTTAGACTCGATGATGCTTCACTCCTGGGCCAACTCTTTCCTCTGGCAGCTGTTTGAGTAAATAAGCAATCCTTCATTCTGACAAAGCTCCTTTTTCCACAGCAGCTGGTCAAAAGCTTCCCAGAGGAGCCCCTTGGAGGTGGAAATGTGGCTGAGAGAGTGAGACCAAGCTACAAAGCAGCTGGACCTTGACAGAAATACAAAAAAGAGTGCTGATTGCCTGACAGAGGTGTTTAAAAGGGACTTAAGGGGTGTCATACWGAGTATGGTTTACTTCATGATGGAGATTTTTATTTTGGGATAGCTTTGGCGTAAGAGCTATTCCAAAAATACTCCTTTTAGAGCCAGTCATAAGATAGTCTAAAGCAAGCAATTCTGCTGCTGAAATGTATACTYACACAGCCTTTGGGATTGCTTTAATGATCCAGGTGTGGCTCCTGTACTGATGCCATTTTCACCTGTAGATCAGTTTGTGGTGGTGTCTCTGCATTTCTGCTGTCACTCAGCACATCCCAGCTATGCTTTAATATCCCTTCAGAGCATTGGTCTCATGGAATCAATTACCCTGRTGTGATGTGAATTGCTGAGGTCATTCTGTTGTTAATTGGTTGTGCCACATAAAAATAATCTCCCTAAATTTCTCTGCATTACAGATTAATGTGAGCTTCCCCACAGACYRRGCAGTTTGAAGCGTCTCACCAGTAATCTSAATGGCACTGATGTGCTGGGTTGATAGTTATTCTCTGTATTGCAGGAGGGAAAGATTTCAATAACGTTTCATTCAGCTGTGTTTGGATGTCTGTTGGAAATGCTCTCCCTGAAATACTAAATGAAATCCATGTGTCATAAAGAGATTAAGTAGAAAAGTGAAGATCATTTGGCTGYGTTTGAAGAGCTCATGTGAGCCCACAGTGTTAGGCAGATGATGAGAAGCAAWGAAATGATTGCTTTGTAAAAACATGGATTATGAGATAGTGGGAAGATACCTGTAAGGAGCCTCTAACTGCTTGACCCCACTAAGCAACTGACCATATTGTTTTTRATAATATTCAAATGTAAACTTGGGGAAGTTTATTCACAAACATCATTGTAATTTCCACTGGCAACTAATCATTGCTATTATAATCATGCCCAGCTGCAGCTGCCTGCATCTAAAAATGGAATGCTGAATGTTTTTTGTTTTTTTTTTTTTTCCTGTAGTTTGTTTTGGTAATTAAGATTCTGATAATTGGAGCATTGTGGTGAGAGTAAGAAGTATGAAAGCKTTGCAAAGCTCACCTTGTGATCAAGCTTTTAATCTGAAAAAATTGGATCAGAGGACACTGAGAGGTAGGATTATTCCCTGAATTGTCCACTGCTTTCATTCTTGTTTTGCCATTTCTCTTAGGATCCCAGATCGTTAATACAAATGGCTGTTTCCATTATCAAGTAGCACTTCAAGCCTTTTCTCTACACTCCATTTATCTAATTTCTCTGATCAGCCCCTTCCCATGAATGCCTCTTGTCTTCCTGACCATTGGAAACTCCTTGTTCTTCAGTTAGGATATAAGGAACATAAGAACATAAAAAACCAAAAATCATCATGAGTGTAGTTAAACATTGGAAGAAAGGTTCACAGAGATGGTGGAAGCTCCAGCCTTGGGCGTGTCCAGACCTTGACTGAACCCTGATCTGAGTTTAGTCAAGGGATCTGAGCTGCCTCACCCAAACTGGAAGCTAGCTGTGACTTGAGCAGAGGAGTGGCACTAGATATTTCCAGGGGTCCTTTCTGACCCAAGGTTTTCTACGATTACATCCTTATCCCAGAGTACTTTTCCCATTTARTACTGAAATGCAGAAAGAGTCAGTCAATCATTTAATCTAAACCCTTGTGGAGTTTTGGCTATGGAAACTAGGATGTTCTGAATTGAGTTCAAGAAGAAATTCAGGCCTCAGACAGCTCTTTGTACATTTAGATGCTGTCTTTTGAAACCTAGATCCCTGTACACATTTAAAATTTTTTTCTAAAACAAGAAGAAAATATTGCCAAATCAGATGGAGACACCTCTTAAACCCATATTGCCAAGAAAAGCAGGCAGCTCCTGAGCATGAACTGAGCTGCTGCTGCCTCAGCGCAGCAAAACTTCAACTACATGTCTGTGGGAAAGAAATTTCCTGTCCTCAGGAGACACCAAAGGCCAGTGCTGTGTGAGGTTTTGCACACATGCCCTTGCAGCAGCAGTGAGRCACTCAGTTGAATCAGACAAAACTGATGGATAAATAAAATGATGTTTCTGTCTAAAAGTGCAYAGTGCCAAGCACAGAAGCTGTTATATTCTCCAGCATCTTTAAATGCCTAAGCATGTTTTACTAGACAGTAAAATAGTGGTGGAATTTAAGGTTATAAAGTTCCTAAGCCCATGGAACAAAGCTTGAAGGTTCCTGAACTCTGCAGATGACTTCACAAGCAGCAAAACCTCAAGCAACTGGGACTTTCAGAAGGGGAGGTTTCTTCAGTTTTGTTTCCCAGGGAGCTGATTGGGGTGGTGCCCATCACAGTCATCTCTGGCTCCCTCTATGTACCAGCTGAATGATTAGAGTTTGGCACAGAACCAGGGAGGTTCAGASTGCATGTTCTCCTCCACACTAAATGTTTTGAAGTTATTTTCCAGTCAGCCTTGCATTCCCTCCATCCTTCCAAAGAGGGACCTCTGGTCCTAGAAAAAAACAAAAAGAAGAAGACATAATTGTGGTGTTGTGGTTACAGCACAGAACTGGGGTGGGGAAAAAACACTGTTCTGCTCCTGATTCTCAAAATCTGCTTCTGTGTTATATAACTTTTCTGTTGTAGCAATTGTTATGCAAAATACAGGAAACWCTTAGTACAGTAGTAAGAATACTGTGTAATTCAGAATGCAAATCAAACACATGATTATATTTTGCTTGGTTCGTAGGCTGCTTGAAAGACATAAATTAAAAGCTATGTGAAGCCTAGAGATGAGACATTAAGATTCAGTTTCAGTTCTTCCCAAGATTTTTATTAAAAAATGACTTGGAATAAATGAAGATCAGACAAATTAATTAACATATGAAATGAGGTCTGCTTAGAATGYTCTGATATTTGAGCTGCTGCTGAGATAGTTTTTTACAAAACCAACAAAAAAGAAAGATTTACAGAAAAAAAAAGCAGTATCCTTTTATTATTTCAAGTGATACTCTTGAAAAAATAAACGAGTTCTAAAGAAAACAAAGCCTTCTGCAGAACTGTAGATCGTTATGGCTACAAGAACATTATTCAAAATAAAATATTAAYAATGATGTTTTAATTGTAATTGCCTAAAAAGGTCAGCTGATAATTTTGGGGGAAAATAAATGAAAGAACTACAAAGCTGGCCGCATTTGTCAATATCAAAAAAGGAATTTCAATTACATTTTTCTTTTAAATGTCAGAGAARCTTGTGTTGTTTCAGAAATTAGAGGAGACTGTGTTAAAGTGATGATGCTAGTGAATCTTGAGAGAAAGCACAAAAAAATTCCACAATCTGAGTATGAAATAGAACTACTGATAGTTTGGGGAAAGAGTTGGGATYTACATAYCTGAGTAACAAYGGGAAGCTGCTAGCTTTCATCCTTATTTYACATGGGATAATTGGACAAGGTAAAGCCATTATTTTAAATAAATATCTGTAATTTTGGATGCATATGTTTCAAGTTATTCTTAATTAAGATRCAATTTTCAGAGACAAAGATCYACRKGATGTGAGGGTTGGAGTGGTTTTGGAATTAGATCTTCCATTTCTAAACTRTAGACCACCCMCATTGTGTGGCATCAGGTGTAATTTTAAAAAAACCCAACAGTTTTTAATGCTTGGCCTCTGATCTTTCCTAGAGTTCTTAAACATCCTGAATATTCACAGCTGAATATGTCCACTGAGCTCATTATCAGTAGTCCTATAGACTGACATTCATTGATTGGCTTTCATATAACATGGAGGTGTGATAAAATTTCCTTGATATTTTTACAGTAATTCAGGAAAAAAGATTTCTTCCTTAATATATGTTCAGTGGTGATGGATTGCTAATCCTCTTCCCTGAAGAATAGTCCAGGGCATTCTGTATTATTTTCCTTTTTAATTTAGGTATTATATTAAGCATCAAGGTCTGTTTTCCAGAGCAGACTTCCATTTGATTGAAACCAAACAATTCTGTAAGTCAGGCTTGTCTGTTTGAGAGCTATTTCCTATGGCCATGCAAGCTGGTCTGTCAAACTGTGACCCTTCCTCTTCCCTGGCATGTTTACTTTGGCAAGGTCACAAAGAGAGACACAAATTGTTTGGTTTAAATAAAAACAATCAGAACATTTAAATCACAAGCAGATCATAACCCGGTGACATGGCAATGGAAATCTCTCAAAGTGCTGCCCACATTTTTTAAATGAGATGCTGTTRTTGCATTGATTTATCCACAGTTAGATTTTAACAAAAGAGTAGCTTGAAAATATCTGCATCTGGCATTGGTCAGGGGATGTCTGGAGGCAGGTGGGGGTAATCCAAGCCCCAAGTTACATCAATTCTAGCAAAATACCTGTGTCTAAAATTGTCCTTTAGTACTCTGGCTGACTGGCACAGAACAACCCATGTCCCACTGTTAACTCTGGTCTGTCAAGAGAGACCACACAGACTACTTACTGAGAGTGTCTGCCCTCTGCTAGGTCCTTGTGGGAGACCAGAGTATTCCTCTGGTCCTAAGGGAAATTCTAGATGTCCCAGACCAAAATTATGCTGGTCTGGAGAATACAGCAGAACATACAGTCTGGGTGTGGGGGCCACTAAGGTTCCTCATCTTTATTAGGAATGTAGCTAAAGCCTATGGATGTTTCTTGCTATGTCCAACAAACTCCACTTTCCTTGGCCCAGATTCATTACATGCAGCAGRAACATAACTGAATGATATAAGGTAAGGAAGGAGCTGAGAGGACTCATTTTCCCTCAGGGAGTCAGGTGGAATCCATTGTGTGTAAGGTGGATAGACAGCGCTGCTTTCATGGAGATAACTGTCTTTTCCAGAATACATGGGAGATTCASACTGACAGCTCCCTGAAGTGGGCTCCTCCTGCTGATGCCTGCAGTAAGCCAGGATGAATCTGRGGCTTTTTGTTTCCATTCTTTCTCAAGGGAGTTGGGAAATGTATGAACTTAGTGAAGTCTGAAGCTCAGGAAATTGTGGTCCAGTGTGGTTTTAAGTGCTCAAAAATAGTTCAAGTTTTTCTTTCAGACTCAATTTTAAACTATACATTTTAGTCTACTAATAAGACACAAAACCTGAAACCATCCAGGCTGGAAGCAAGACAAATGTGGTCTCATACAGACAAATGAAATTGAGTGTTCATAAAAATTGAAGATTAATAACTGGTGTTTACCATCAATATTGCATGAAATACATAAAAAGAAAGGCAAGAAGATTTACATTTACATGATTGCATGACACACACTTTCTACCAAGTCTCCAGATTTGTATTTTTATCCTCCCCTTTAAGGTGGATAATGCAGTGGTTCAGTGCAATTAGAAATACTTAGCTATATCTGTCTGTGTCATCAGCAACACACAAGGGTTGAATACATTCACTGGCCCAAAAAGTTCAGGAATATCTTTAATGCCATAGGACACATTTGGGCAATAAAGCTTTCTCCTGTATTTCTAGTGAACAAAAAGGAGCAGGAATGCGATATCACAAAACTGAGTCAAAGTCAGCAAGAACCCCTTGATTTTGTATTTACTTTTCCTTGTTTTAACAATCATTTTGGTTCTTCTAATTTAAGTGGCCTAYGTGTTTCAGGACCAAAAATAATTGGAGAAGAGACATCAGCCTGATAGTCTGACAGTAAAATGCTAATAATAGCAATACCAATACAATCACTGCTCACACTGGAGTCCACTGATTTATCTTCTAGA
Source organism: Alauda arvensis (assembly GCA_902810485.1). Taxonomy (NCBI): domain Eukaryota; kingdom Metazoa; phylum Chordata; class Aves; order Passeriformes; family Alaudidae; genus Alauda; species Alauda arvensis. The sequence continues at coordinate 215,660 of CADDXX010000237.1, forward strand.
TGGGTAAAGAGTCACAGTGCAAGGCTAAGTGCCTTTTCCAATGAGGAAACTGTCTGGACTGTCAGAGCCCACAGTTAGCTGCAGGGAGGGAAGAAGATTAAATCTCTTCAACCCTCTACAGTGAGAGAGCCTTTGGTTTAGAGGAGAGGGTTTGTGGGAGCAGAAATAAGTGATCTCTGAGACTTTGCCTGGAGGAAAGAAATGAAGAGTAGGAGTGGGGAAAGCTCTGGACTGACCTACTCTTGTTTTAGTGCTCTGTAGCTTCCCTGCATGATGGATCCTACTTTTCCCATCCTTCTGCCTGGTCTTCAGGAGTCAGGAGGCTGAAGTGGGAAAATATCRGACTGATTTAAGCAGCAAGGTATTTTAAAACTGAAAGAAAACTAAGAGTATTGAAATGTTTATTCTTCTGATCTTAGAAATATACAGCACTCTTGTATGTTCAGAAGGTCCCTTYTATTACAAAAAGAAAAGAAAAACWWAATCCTGGGTRTTAGGGSTTCAGGAAATACAAAATACTTTGAGACTTGGAAGCAAAGACTGCAGTTGCTAATCTTGCACCCATATTGCAGATGTGTTACTACCCTGTATGAGGAAAAAGGCAAAGCCTATGCACTTTTATCTCTCTCTGATTTGTGAAGTTTAAGAYCCTGATGCTTCTGCAGGGAAATCTGGGGACGGAGTCCCTGTACCCATTAATCCTACTATTGAATTTAAAGTCTKCCTGGATTTCAGGCCTCAGCTTTCTGCAGTGAGCAATCAAATAGAATATCCCTCTATAAAGCCCTGTTGACATGGCTCTGGATCTTTTGAACCCTCCAAACTGAGATTCTTCACTTACAGTACTCTTTTGCAATTTTCTGTGAGGCTTTTGGTAAATCTCATTCCATAATAATAAGACAAGATGAAAACTCCAAGCAGTGACTCCTGTTTTTTGTGAAATTATTGGTACATAGACAAGTTTTTATTCTTATACCTCTGGCTACAACAGGAATCCTGCTGCTACAGGGMATCCAGCACTACCTGTACTTACCCAACACATTGTGAGCAGAGATCATTTCCATTTCATATCAATAACAAATCCAGAATTGTCTTTGTTTTCTCTCTTTAGAGGGTTTAAAAAAATAGTTTCTTAGTCTCAAAGCCTTCCTTTCTGTCTTACATTTGGGATCTTCTTTGTGCAAGAACTTTTCTCATGCTTGAAAAAATTCTTCCTTTCTCTGGCTGACACATTGCCTAAACTTCCCTGACAGTTGCTTTGCATCTTGGTTTTTTAAGCTTTTTCCTTTCAATACATGATTTGCTGCCAGAAGGACCAGGRTTCTCAGCCATCCACTGCAGTAACAAAACAATACAGCAGAAAACAAAGCAAAAACAAACTCACAATTTACAAATAGCTGAACTTTCTTTCCGGTTTCATTCTGTGTCCRCATCTGTTAATTTAAGAGGAGAGACCTCTGAGACAACAAAGAGCCCTGCAGGGACAGCTGCTTCCACAGTCCTGACAACCTCAGGAGGTCACTAGAGGACACATCCCAAAAKATGAAGTGTCTATTGCAAAGAACTGAAAAAGCATCTCATTTCTAGGGTCCTCACTCCTCCTGGGCCTSATCCCTCACTGCTGACTGCAGTGAAATCAGGGTCAGATTGTGTGGCATTTACCCAGATGACAATTTGCCTCACTCAAAGCACACCAAGGACTCAGGCAGCTGGGGACTTCAGACCAAGTGTGTTTCCTCCCCTGGAGTTGCACACTAGGATAAAAAACTGACCAACCAACCAAAAAATACTAGAGAGGGAAAGAATGAAAACGATAACAACATGCAAGAGATTCCATCCTTGGTTCACTCATTGAGTCAACATAATAATAACCATAATTTTAAAAGCTTGCCTGGTTGGTTTTTTGTTTTCCCCCAAGATAAAGGTAGGTCTGATGTGTGTTGAAATGTCACTGTAAACTGCAAAATATCAAATGCTATAAAAAATACCCAGACCCAGAAAGACCAACAGTTTGATTTTTGTTTACATTGATTTYCCCAGTTAATATTAGTTGGCAGAATTTAAGTTAAATTCAAAAAAATTAAATAATTTACACTCAGCCTGCTGTTTAATGGCTTTTTTTTTTCCTTTTTTTTGGGGGGGTTTTATGTTTTTTTTTTTTTTTTCTTTTTTTTTTTCCTGTTTATGAGAAGTAGGAATATGAATTTCAGTTCCATCACACAGCCAAGCTGTTGATGGATGGGTTGATCTGACACAGCCAAGGAAAACTGAAAACTTGGACCTCATATCTTCATAAAAGTGTCAAACGAAGCTTATTTAGATAGAGGCACCAGGTCACTTTTCAAGCAGAAACAGAGGCTGGACAGCCACCACCAGTTTTAAGTCAGCTTTTCAGCTGTGCTGGACCCAGGTGAAGCTGGCTCCCCTCTGGCTGTTGCTAGGGGGCTGATAATCTTCTGTTTTTTAAAAYCTTGTCTGCTCCATGAGCAACTTTATTCTTTCAGTAAATTACTGACATTCCTGGAACAAGCCTCTGGGCAGAGATGACACCTTTCTAYGTGCCAGCAAAGGCCACATTCATCTGTCTTGCACTGTCCTACTCGAGGACAAATTCTGGCTTCAGAACTTTTCATCGTTTGATTTCATTCCTGATTGCAAAGCATCCTTACACGAGGCCAGATCTCAGTGTTTGGAGTGTTTGTGCACTCACCTGAAGGCCTAATTGCTCGTTAGTCACCTCCTAACTGATTGCTGTGGAGCAGTGATTAGGAAGGCTCAGGCAGAGGATGATGACTTCAGGTGGGATGKACACTGGGAAGCCTGAGTAACATCAGGCATTCATGTAAATCACCCTCTTAAAAACAGGAGTTAGGTCAGGGCCWGCCTGGGGAAGGTGTGGTGTGCTGAAGGCCCTTTCACTCATCATTTGGCCATGTGACCTGAATGACAGCTCCAGGAGCAATTGGACCCTCAGTGACATCTGCCTTTGTGGACAACTGCTTCCRACCTCGCTTTTTGGGGGTTTTTAACATTGTCTGTACCACTGGCTACACTTGCTTGTTGCCCTTGTCCAAGGCACAAAACCAAAGGAATACGTCTTGCTGCCCATGGAATTCTGTGTTGTTACCAAGCCAAGGGGGGCAGAAAACAGCTGCTGACACCAGTACAGACAGCAATGTCATTTCAGGCACTGAGAAAGCTCAAACTGTTTGTCCTCTGCAAGGAAAGGAACTCCAGGCAGGAGGGAAGGACCATGTGGATATGGCAGGCATCCATGCTTGTTGTATTCCCCTGAGAAACGGTTTTCCTCCCCCCAGGATATGATGGAATGCAGAAACATCCTTCCTGACTTTCCCTTCTCCCCCTATTCCATTGGCCAAATATCCCCTCCTTGGGAAAAAACTTATATAAGACCCTGTATTTCTTTGTTCTCTCTTTCCCGCATGGACCACCATGAATAAAGAGCTCCAGACATCTCTAGGGCAGAGCCTCTTTTTGGTAATTCCACTCCTACCTCTGGGATATTCCCTCCCTAAGCCTCATAGGGAGCTGAGCTGGCCTGAGAGTCCTGGGGGGCTGCAGGGGGGAGTAATCTCAGATGCTCCCAGGGAGCTCTGCCCTGGGGAGCTGTTCAGCTTTCCTGCTGAACCTCCATGGATGGGCTGGGGGCAGCAGCCAGSTGTCCTGAGTAGTGGAAGTTGGTTCCTGTCTCCACACAACTGTCAGCATCCCAGTCCCTGCACCCTTTTGGGGGAGAAACACCAGGGGTGGAAGAGGGAAGGTAGRCCTGGGAACAAGGGCTGGGGGRCAGTGTTTKAATTTTGCTTTTTTTCTCACTAGTYGAATCTATTGAAAGTGACAATAAATTAAATTACTTTTGTCCAAGTAAAGTCTGTTCTGCCCATGATGGYAGATGARTMTCCCCCARTRTATCTCAAACCATGAGCCTTTCCAGTTTATTTTGTCACCTGTSCTGCTGAGGAAGGATGATGGAGCAGCTGGGTGAGTGTCCAAGACCAACCCATCACAGTCACAGCCCCTGTCTTGCAACCTGAAGCTCRCTGTAATTTGACACAAGAGACCTGTTCTACCTGAGCCCTCGTTTAGCTCTTAACCAGATCTTGTAAATGCATAGTCCAGGCATTGTGGTGTATAAACATAACCATGAGATAAATAATATTTTGTTAAAATAMCTGCTGAAAAGGGGAAAACAAACCAAAAAAGAACCTTGACACAAGTGTGTGGCCTTTCTTCAGCTGGAGTGTCTCTGGGTCGATAAGCTCGGTCTCTTTTTGTAAAATAATCTAATGTCTGAATAAAAGACAATCAAGATCTAAAAAGCCTGGCTCAGTCTGAGATCATTATCTTTCATCCCCCTCACTCGTTGGAGACGAGTGACTATCTTTGGTGGGTGACCCAGGACACCTAAAGAGTGAAGTATTATAGCAGGGATAAATTGCTTTTCTGAATTATATTTTTTTTTCTATCACTTCAGAGGAAAGTCAGACAAACTTTAAAAGGCTATTTAGCTTTAAGTAGGCTGAAGTTAGGTGTGATGTATCCCACTCTTAGGTCCTGCCCTATCCAAGAAGGATTTTGGCTGGGATAGAGGGCAATACTCACACCATCTGGCTATTTTAGATACAATGCAGTATGAGATGCTGCATGTACCACTGGTGACTACAAGGAGCACTTTGAAAGCCCCAAAACCTGCCAGCTACATAGAGGGATCCACAGAAATATKCTCATGGCTCTCAGCACTCCTGAAAGAAGTGACCGGCTGCAGGGCACGGGCCTGGACAGCTGGCTTTAAAATGGGACCTTCCTGCAGGACTCTGGAGTCTTAAAGATGTCTGGAAGATTTGCAAAAATTATCCATTCAGGTGAAACACTAAATCTTACAGAAGGTAAAGGGGAAAATAATTTAGATGCTTTAATAGCTCTCCCTTGACTCCACTCTATCTTTACAGGTCTAGATACCACTGTAAATCTTGTCTGATAGGCTTACAGCCACACAGGGAGTTTGATGTGATAGTGCTTCAGCAGCAGCTAAAATTAGAGTGCATCTTTTTTTTTTTTTTCTCAGGCATCTCTGAATGGCTGTTTGTATCCACTTGAATTTGAAAACTTCCATTTGCATAGTACTTGACTGGTTTAGCAGTGCTAAGAGTTGGTACCTCCATAGCAAATGGCAGCCTGAGCATTGGTGGCCAGGGARTCCAAGCAGACTGAAAGTGTCCCTTTCCTGCGTGGAAGACAGTGAGATCAGTCTCCCAGGCTGAATGAGCAGATGCCYATTTACAGATGAGAAAATTCAGGACAAATGACCACATATGGTGTGGCCAATAGCCATTGCTTTGTCCCCAGCCTATGAATGTGCCAAGCCTATCAACACCACCGTGGAGAAGTTAATTCACAGCTACAGACAGCAGATGTTGAGCATCCTCCATTCTCTGAAGCCTGTTTATTTCTTACCAAAGATAAAGCCTGTGCTGTGCAAAACCTGAGATTCCTGAGACAGAAGGTCTCAGCAGGTRTGGCTTAAGCAAAAGCTCCTGGTTCAGAGAACACTTGGCTCCTGAGAATGAAGCATAGCTTCTTCTAAAGTATTTTTTTTAACACCCACCTGCTCATAATCAGGAGGTATTTTGGTAAAATAATGAATATAGCCTCATGATAATCCATCAAGATAAGCAGCAGTTCCTTTTTCAGAGGCAGAAGTAGAGATTTGGAGTGAGAGCACAAGGAAAGACACAGTCACAGCCAGGATGAGCACATGCAGTCCATACAGCCACCATGGGAGGCACAGGAGGAAAACACACGTCCTAGCAGTGACCAGTTTAACTTGGCCTCTGTTTCTGAATCTGAGGGATGGGGAGAGTGACCTTTTCATCTGGGCAAGATTGTTCTAGGTTTTTTGTGGCAGAGCAAACCTGAAACCTGCACATCTTCCTTTTCCTGTAGGTTCCTGCCTCCAAGTTCCTCCTCCACATCAATACTGCTGTGCTGTGGGATGCAGGTCAGTGCAGCACAAAGGAGCCCTGAGAGGAGCCTGTTCTCTGCCCACGCTGCCAAAAGCACATCCCAGCTGCCCTGGCTGAGGGCTGTGTGTGCTGCARCCTCACCCTTGACAGTTTGTAGACACTTTCTATTTTTGGCTGAGTGTTCCAGCTGTTCCMCTTCCAGCTCCATTGCACCTTTAACCCAGCACTGAGCAAAAGGATAGGAAAGGATTATCAAGATCTGCCTGTCATAAAGGCTGTGCTCTGATACCTGCAGTTACTTTTAAGTGCTCAGTGACACTGCCTGTGCATCTGTTTAAGAAGAATTTTTTTGTCCTGGTTTCCCCTTAGTTTGAATTGCTTGGATTTGATCTTTTCCCTTTGTTCCTTCCTTTCTGTGTGCCAGAGCTGAGTTTACAGCCTCTGTTTGTGTCACCATGGTMTATTACAGGAGGAGAGTGGGACCTGAAGGTTGGCCTTTGCTAACATATAAATATATCTGACCATTGTTTCATGACATCAACCCTCATTTGTTCTTTAAAAGATATCAATCAATACCAATACTAATTTTTAAATCATAGAATGGCTTTGGTTGGAAGGGAACTTGAAATCATCTGGTTCCAGMCACCTCTGCTGTGGTCAGGGACACCTTTCACCAGACCTGTCTGCTCAGAGCTCCTTCCAACTTGACCTTGAACATTGCCAGGGAGGGGACACCCACAACTTCTCTGGGCAACCTATTCCAGTGCCTCACCACCCTCCCAGGGAAGAATKTGCTCCCAATGCCCAATCTAAATTTTACCTTCTGTTTGAGCCCATTCCCCCTCATCCTGTCACTACACCCTCTTGTAAATCATCTCTATCTTTCTTGTAGGATCCCTCCCCAGGTACTGAAAGGCTGTAATTAGGTCACTCTGAAGCCATCTCTTCCCCAGGTTGAACAGTTCCAATTCCCTCAGCCTGTCCTYATAGTAGGGGTGCTCAATCTGCAGTCACCTGGTGACCTCCTCTGAATTCACTCCTCATCCTCAGGTAGTATCTTCCTAGCATCTGGTTTCTGGTCTGTGTGGATTTTCTCAGATCCAGAGGCATGGGTTYGATTTGTTGTACAGTTATTCATTCATCTATGAATCAAAGAGGAGCAGATGAGGACCATGTCCTACCTCCAGCTGGCAGCAATCAGTTGAGTGCAGCTGAAATCAACTCAGTTAATTGATAAAATAACAGCTGAGGACCAAGCTGGGTAAACCTCTCTGAGTTCTTGCTGGAAAAATTTTCTTTTGTCTCATATCCAAATTTCTACTTCAGTTTTATATTACACAGCCAAACTTTTTTGAAGCAGTGAAGATAAAGTGAGAATTGAGCTATTAACCATTACAGTGTTTTTCAGAACCACTGTGCTTCTGCCCTTCATCTGGGCTTCTCCCTGACCTGAATTTGGAACTAATTGAGAACTAGTCAGAAATAGATATTRTGGCTGGCTTTAAGTACTTGTATCCTCAGGGCTACAGAGCTCTGCTGCAGTCTGGAGAAGTGGGGAGACAGATAAGAGGAGAACTATTATCTGAAAATCAGGTGAAGCTGTAGTCTCTGATGTTTGACCTCTGATGCAGGGAGAGTCTGGTTGTTCGTTTTCCTTTGGTAGAAAAGGAAAGTAGGAATTGTAATGTCAAGGCTGATTAGGCAGCTGYGAGTAATCAAAGGAAATGCTATTGTGTTTAAGATCCTGGGAATGTAAATATGAAAAAAAAGGGTGGACAAAATCATCCTCAGCTGTAAGGAAGGCAGGTTATTCATGTTGGAGCTTAGCTAAGTGCCAGGGAGGRTTCAGCTGCTCTTCTCATGACATCCTGGGGGAAGGCTGGGAAGGGATGGGGTGGTCAGTGGAGCCATGGGCAAGAGGGGGG
>CADDXX010000237.1:224021-235704 GCA_902810485.1 Alauda arvensis
TATCCCATGTGAGCAACAACTGTTTGGTATGTTAGCAATTCAAGGATATGCAGTAAGGGATTTTAGAARCTGCAAAACTTTCTCATGAGACTTATTTCACAGTGGCTGTTGGAGTGATAKCATAGAATTCTTAGGAGAGAGCGTACTTTTCATTATCACCAAGGTAAAAGCAATATGGCCTCACTCATTTCTGGAAAGATCAACTTGATTTTTGCATTTGAAGGAGAAAGGTGAATAAAACCCGTGAAGAAGCAAATATAAAACTGCAAAGATAAAGATCAAAATTCTGTAAGTTTATTGTCTGACAACTCCCATAGAGTCAGAAAGAACAAAAAAATGCATAAATGCTTGCTGGGCTTTTAATGGTTATTTTATAATTAAGCAGTCAAATGAGACAGTTAAATTCCAAACTGAACATGCATTATTATGAAAATCAGAAAGTGGGTTWAAAAAGAGATAAAATATAGCAATTACCCTTTATTTGTATGCCAACAAGGCTTTAAACCAAATCCTACTGGAGAGATAATTTTTCAGCAGAAAGATAAGATTTTATTGCTTCCAGGCATTTACTCTAACCCTGAGTACCTCTTGCTCACACYGTTTTAAATCTACCCACAGTAGAGACCAGTGCAGCAGAGTGGTTCTCAGCTCTGGAGCTCAACTACTTCTCTGTAGTCTTAAACTCCTCCTTCTGGAGGCCACAGCAGAAGCTCAGATGATCTCAGATCAGTGTGAAAACTCTCATGAAGATTTATTTCCTAGTCCAGATGCAAGAGTATCAATCTGCACATCTGAAGACCAGCTTGGCCCTGGTCTGCCATCAAGTGGTCCTTCCTATGGGCAGAGGCAAAGGGTAGAACTCAATTGKCAAAATGCAGGAGAAAGTTGTTGTGGAAAGAGGAGGGACCCACACAATAATTCTTGCTGCTCTTCTGCAGATCAGAGGTTATCTCAGGTCCTGGATCCCAGACACCTCTGCTGTGCTGTGCTCAGGTGTTTGTGGTTCAAAGGGACTGCCATAGCAAGCACCCAGCCCCAGTGCTGGTGTTGCAGATGCTCTTGACTCATCTGCCTCCTGACTATCAGTCCAAGGGARACATTTAATGCCTTCCTCATCTGAGATTTTGAGATTATTTTATTAATTTCTATGCTAAATTGATTTTAGTAGCAGCTGTGAGCACTCAGCTTTTGAGCAAATTAGACCCTGGGGTCTGCTGTTTGACTCCTTCCCAGTAAAAAGAGGAGCTCTGAGAACAATGCCTTCTGATGTGGTTTTGTCCAGTATCATGTGAAATCTATAGCATAGGGAAGTGGAAAATGAAATTCTTCAGTTCTACAGGTCATCCTACTGAAACTGCCTTTCTGTTGCAGGAAKCAAAGGAGGTTCTTGCAAATAAACCCAACAAATTATTCTCCTGTATGAGTTTGACTCAATTCAAGGACACAGAAGCAAAATAAGTCATGATCAGGTATTTAAATATGATGCAATAATGCATATACATAAATCATCAGTCCCAGGGCCACACTGACTGTGATGTTTCCTTATTTTGAGGTGCTTTACTTTGTACCCTCAAGCATTCATCAGTCTGCATTAAAGTTATTTCTGTACAGAYAAGGAAGAGAGAAAGTTCTTCTAGTTTAATTGCTTCTGCTGTAAGGACTGATAGATATAAACCATATCAAGGGGAAATTTGTGGCTACCAGAAGTCTGTAGCTGGTTCAGGGCATAGACTTTTTGGGCTTAGGGCCCCARTGCTTCACATCATGCATAGACATTAATGCTCAAGCAAAATACACATCAGCTGTGCAGATCRTRTTGATATATAAGAAATTATTATGTTTTCATTCTTATTTAGAARCATAAATTGSTAAGGGCCTTTGGGCTTGTTTTCCAGYTTTTCTGTCTGCTTGTCCCACCATGAGTTTCTGTTAATACACATTATGTACTTTTGAGAGGATTCTACTGTACAAAAATAGATCCATAAAAATGTACATAGGGATGCAACTCAATATAGGAAAGAGTAAAAATAGCACAGTTTCACCCTTCTTTGAGGCTAAATTTCAGGACGTGTAAGAGAGATGATTTAGCTGTGCTACTTTCTACAGAAAATGTCAATAAATACTGCAACAGTTCTGTGAAAGCAACCCTTCATCCTGGCTTGCAGATAGACACAATTAAATGATGTCTTCCTGATCTCATGTGTGTGGTGCCAGAGAAGACACTGAACAGCTTTTAGAGCCAGCAACATGCCATATGTCAGTGCTGTTGGCTGGGCTGTCTCAGGTGCGACCTCTCAGTACAAGGGCACAGTGCAGATTCTCAGGTCATCATAAGCTGAGTGCCCCTGCCCAAGTGTCTGAATATCCTGAGGGAGGGAGAGGTGGAACACTCACATCTCTGCTGGACTCATGGCCAGTAACGTGAATGAGAAATGAACAGGCCATTGTAGGTAAATTACCATGCTGAACTATTTGTCTCCTTTGTGAGAACAACTTCTTTACAAGGCATTTCAGGGCATTTAGGTTTCTTCTTTTCACATGATCTTAATTCTTTTGCACTTGCCTCTTTTTCTTTTTTTGTTTGTTTTTTTTTGTTTGTTTGTTTGTTTGTTTGTTTTTTGTTTGGTTTGGTTTGGGGGTTTTTTTGTGGGGTTTTTTTTGTGTGGTTTTTTTTTTGTTTTGTTTTAGGTAGAAATATTATGAAGGTAAAAGCTTTCTTAGGCAGTTAACGTACAGCAACAGAAAAGAGAAATGCCATTTGCTGGTTACAAAAGGACTATATCCCATCCCCATGGCTCCAGCTTCCTCACCATCTTGATGGCCTTCTGCTCAACTTGCTGCTCTTTGTCAGYGTCTGGGGAGCCCAAAAAGACTTTCTTCCATTTAGTGTCCTCTGCCAGCTTGCAATGAGTACATTCCTTCTCCCCATCCAGGCTCTTCTAGAAGAGGTAAAACCATATCAGCCTCAGCATCACACCCTGGAAGCTCCATTTGTGACCAGAGGTTTGAAAAAACCTCACCCTTTTTACTGAGCTGATCATCCCCCAGTGAGTTTCCAGCGTTGGTGCCCTATCTGGCATCACTGATCATCCAAGTTTCCTTYTCAGGGAAACAAATTACACTTCCCAAAGTGAAGTTTCCAAAGTCACAATCACCCCCTGGAGTGAATCACAGCTCGCTCCAGTGAGCTGATCATCTGAATCCTTCACATTTTCATTACTGCACATTCCTTAATGAAAACTTTTATAAGATCTGTGAAATCTAATAGCAGTGTACAAAAAGGATGAAATTTCCAATTTGGGAGAAAGCAGSCTCATTTTAATCCTGGCAGCAAATATTAAAAATGGAATTAAATGCAAAAGAAAGAAAAACTGAGAAAATGTGATTATATGTACCCAACAGGGCTATAACCCATACATTTCCAACCACTTTTTGTTATACTTCTCCTGTGAAGGGCACATTAGGTTGGCAGTGTGCTTTGCAAACAATTTGGCCAAAAAGCATCTGTTATTTATTTCTACTAAAATGTTGCTGTCACTTGCAGGGTAAAAATTTAGGTAATGACAAACACAGCAATAAAAAACCAAAATCTATAAATCAATGTATGCAGTAACTTATTGCAGATATAAATTCTCTCCTTGGAGAGAAAAAAATATACTCAGTAGACTATTGACATATGTCAGAGCCTTTAGAAAATAAAACTCTCCAGAGATTATTTCTTTTGCTTTATTCAAAACTTGTTATTTGATTTCAAATGAGATCTTGGACTTGAGCCATACATATTGATTCCCTGAACCTTCCCACATATATCCCTGCTGCTTACACCTTTACTGCAGAGAAGAACTCTTCAATGTTTTAAATGAATTTTCCCATACAGGCAGTACCACATAACATTCAGATTTGTGTTCCAATGATTTMACAAGGACGTGAGCAATGGCCAGTGGCAGTGTGTGACCTAAGCAGATGAGATTGTCAGAACCAAATAAATGAGATTTGTGGTGGTTTGTTTGGTTTTGTACTTTTTCTAAATGACTGTTTTGCTACTGCAGGTAAGAAAATTGTAAGACAAGAGATGTACTTTGGAAAACAATTGCTGCTGCAGGCAAGGAACTATGAGTGCAATGTGCATGTACTGCAGATTTCTTTCACCAAAATCCTGTTCTGCTTCTAATGCTAGTTTCAAGGACCTTTAAATTACATATTGGAAAAGAGAGGAAAAAAAAGAAAAAGTTTTAAAAAATGGTATAACCACAGACATAGCACCACTTGAATGAAACTCCATTGATATATTATTTATTKTAAGTTCTACTTTACTATTTCATAACACCTAAACTCAAATAGGTTGAAATATTTATAAAATATCTGGATCAGATATCCCAGGAAAACTTCAGCTGGTAATTAAAAAAAAAAATGAGGTGACTCCTCTGGGGGTAAAAATAAGGAGGAAATGATCCTTGCTTTTAAATTCCCACCTTTGGAAGAAGTCCCACCATCTGACTGTAGGCACCTGTACCTGGGTGCCTAAGGTAGAACAGCTTTCCCTGGAGCTGAAAAGGTCTATAAAGATGATTGGACTCTTGGTACTGGACAGTACATTCATTTTGGGCTATAGCTCTGCATTACCTGTGGGAACAGATGACTCTTCTCTCTTTTGTGTATAGAGCCTGAAGGCAGCAGGATTTCCTAAAGCGGACCACTGAGTTTGATGCCCAATGTGAGGAGGTGTGAATACACTTATTTGTATGGATGAGGCTCAGCTGACCTGCTGTAAACCTCTGCACRTGACCTGGTTATCTCTGGTGCTTGCACAGGCGTGAGAGAAACACACCTCACACAAAAAAGAGGAGTCTGGAAATGAACACAGAAATTTTGCTTCAAAAGTACTATGTTCTCCACTGACTGARTCAGGAATTTTAGTTATTTTTACATCATATATATATATTTTTTTTTGTGAACAGCAAAAGTTTAGCATAAGCTAAAGTTAAGTGGTGTGCTGAGCTGATGTCTGTCCTACGTATCTAGAATTAAACTACCCACCTAATCTTATAAAACTTTTAGTTTTTCAAGCAGGTTCCAATGTTATCAGACACATCATTTTACAAAGTGCTATTTATAAACTATGATCTTTTCACTGTTGAACAAAATCTTCATTAAAAAACAGGGGTTAATCTTTTCTGCTTCCATTGTGAGAAAAAGACTTGGAAACTGCAAGTCTGCTAGGACTGTGAACAATAAATATTTGTCTTGTTTTAAATAATTATGTATAAGATCCAAAAATATTCCAGGCTAATTTTGAAAATAATTCTGTGAGAACTCTTTTGATCTGCCCAAATAGAAACTGAATAATGATATAACCTATCGATCATGTTAAAGTAAAATTTTCAAATTTGGATACCTAAGGGGAGGTCTAACATCCACATTCTGATAACTAAATGATTTATTGATGTACTTAACAAATTCAGTTTATTAAAGATGATCAATCTGCCCAAACACAGGGATGCTGCCATTTGAGACGTTCTCAAGGTCTCAGAGTGACCCCAATTCCTGTGCCACAAGGTTTGTGAGGAACCCTCCTGTCCCAGCTGGACACTGGAAATCAAACACCACTGTCCCAGGTYGGGAGGTGACCCTGGTCTATAGAGACAACACAGAACAGAGGAGGGTTTTCTCCTAGGACTTGGGAATCATGTCCCTCTCTGTTGATGTCATTCTGTAAGCAAACAAATCAGACAAGTTAACCTCAGCTATTGGAGTAATGCCCTTAATGGAGTAATGCCTTAATGTAAGGCACTTTGGAGCTCTGTGTGGTCTCTTSTACTAATGGAGATTGCTGGTCACATTTAATGTCTTTAGTAAAACATCCAGTCTCTGTGGGACTGCAATTATGCATAAAGAGGCCAGAGAATGAACTAACAGATCTCACTGCAGGCAAGTGAGATCAACTCGTGTTCGTTAGAGATGATGGACAAAGGGGCTGCAGGTACAATGTGCTGCACTTTGCTGCCAGGACTATCTCATTCAGCTGTGTTATCTCCCACCACACAGGGTACCCAGACCCCACAGGTCCCARTATCTGTCAGTCAGAACAGAGTCCTTGCTGGTTCCCAGGGATATTTGGATTCCTGAAGGGAAATGGTGAATAAGCTCAGAGAGTGCAATGTGTTCTGGACATAGCTGGCAGTGTCTCTGCAGCAATCCTAGTGCAGGTGTGACATTCATGTGCACAAAGCATGTGGAGTCTCCCCTGCCCTCAGTGTGCCAGGCCCCGTGGTCACAAACTGCAGCAGATTTCACCTGCAGAAAGGAGGGGACCCTGAGACTCACCCTGACATGAGTCAACCAAAGCCATGGCACTGAGTAGCACTCAGCCCTGTCCTTCCCCTGGAGATTGTGCTTGTTCCTGCTCTCAAAGTATTTACCAAAGACCTTTTAAAATGCTAACTGATGAGTCTTAATATATATGTTGTTAGTGGTATTTCTTTTATCCACTACACTAATTACATACAAAAGAACTCCAAGGGTGATGTTAACTTTCTCCTGCAAGAGTCAGGCTGGATGGTCCCTCTCTTGAGATACCTCCAGGGATTTTTTATTCTGGTTGCAGTTGCTTACATTTACTAACTTCTATTTTAGAAGAATGAATATTTTGAAGACAAAATGCATATTGTTTGTAGATTATTTTTTCCATCCCTTACTCTACCTTACAATTTTAAGGTGTATCAGATTTGGGTCTGATGAATTTTATCACTCTATAATTKTTTTCCCCTGATATTTCAATATCAAAAAATGTTTCCTTCTCCATGCCAGGAAAGAACAAGTTCAAGGTAAATATTCACCCAGAAATCTCCTTCATGACATTTCTACAAAGAGGCTGCTAAGCCTCTCATCCATGTGCTTGTTTTCCTTCACAGAATTCTTCAGCCCCTGATGATTCAGTGCAATTATTGATCTCTTTCAAACACYCTGATTTTCATTTGTTTTCACACCATTAGCTATTTATTCTTTGAAATCCATCTTGGCCTTCCTAATTTTCTTGTTACTTAACAGCTGTTTACTTATCTTTCTGTTTATTGGCTTCATTAGAGTCATATAATAAAGGATTTTTGTTTGAGTCATTTTGCTGTTTGGAAGTTACCATTTAATCATGTCAGATAACTTCTGGCCTCCCTTCTGTTCCTTCTTTCCCCTTTTGTTTCTGCCTCTTAGTTGCACTCCAAATTTGATTTTTAGAATGTGGGGGTTTTTTTTCATAATTGACTTTGCCAGTTGTTTTATTTTTAACCATGGAACAATTTGACTCATTTAAGAGGTTTTTCTTAACCTTCCTTATGATGTTTTGGGTCCATGTTGCTCCTTTTGTGGTTCCTCCCGTGTCCTTGAGTAGAAAGGAACTAAGATTTCATTTCTGTGAATTTCTGTGAAAAGATGTGTTAGCAGTTGTTTTAGAGGCTCAGGACTCTGACTTGTGCTAAGAAGGGGTTCTCCATAAGAGACTCCCCTCAGTCCCAAACCCTGCCCTTCTGAGGAAGGAAACCATCCAACTCCAAAATGGGAGCAGTTGAAGGAATGTCTAAATTCCAGCCACTGCAGTTCATTCTCTGAGGGCGCAGTAAAAATTTACCTTCTTTGCTTTTTTAGGCTGCATCTTTTGACTACTGGACTATAAACTGAAATYATTTAGTAAAAATCCTTCTATAAATATGAGAAAGGAAGGTAAGAGATAGCAATTAAATTACTGGAGATCACCTCTCAAARTCTTTTCATACTGGCACTTGAATTATTTYCAATATGCTGCCTCAGATWAAGACAAAAACATGGGAAAATGAGRGGGTGCCACTACCAGGTCTGCATATTCCACATCCCCCTCTGTGACCCACATTTTAAAGAGACTATCTACCTGCTGTCTGAACAATTTGTGATTGGACATGATCTACTCCAAGACATGCAGTCYGTGCATTTCACTGGGCAAGTCTGTCTCTCCATTTCTGGCCACAGTCAGGTTTGGTGGAAACTAGAAGGTGTTATTTCCAATGAAAAATTTGGAAAAATAAGCTCTGGCCTCATGGGTCACTAAGGCAATACACTGCTTACTGCTCACACAGTATAAATATGACAGTGTTGCTGTTTCCATCCAGTGAACTCTTAAAACTGCATTTCYCCTTTCTTGTGCTCGAAAAAGTTATTGGTCTTTTTCCCTTCTGTTTTGAAATGGGAAAATATGTGGTGATAGAGTCTCCTAATGGTCATTCAGAATGACATGTTTGCTTACAGTAATTTGTGCAAATTGGAAATCCACTTTTCTCCTCRGGAAATGAAATCATTCCCAGTGTTGACACATGTTCCCAGACAGCTGAAAGAAATGGACAGTTCACGTTTCCTGAACCGTGCTGCAGGCTGCCTGCAAACTTATCTGTTATTACTTACAGGTAGTCAATCAGTTGTGAACCAGTGCCACACAAGGTGAATGAAAGCTTTGGACTGGCTGTGCCCTTAAAAGCTGGTGTGAATCACTGCACAGAAGGTTGAGTGTAAGGCAGTGGAGCAATCCCACTCAGGCAGAGAGGGAGCACTTGTCTAGGCTCACCTCCATCACTGTGTATTTGCTTCATGTAATAATTTTCCTGATGTATACAAAACATTGTTTCATACCACCATTACGAATTTCCTGACTCATCCGCTCCTCCCTTTCAATTTTATTTTCAAGTCTCATAGAATTTACCTCCCAAGGTGTGTTTCATTACCATAAGTGGAAAATATTTGTTGATTATGTCACATATAAACCAGAAGACAAAAGCTAGTCATGCATGGAATCTTATTATTACAAACCCACCATGTGTCTGGAAAGTTGTTCATTTTCAGTCCYTGTTTTCCTATTATTTTTGTAGAGATTATGTTGGGAATTTCCAAAAGCAAGTGGTTAATGTAATTTGCCTGGTAATGCAAACAGTGAGRTTTGGGTTTTTGTAGAAAAACATTAGTTCTATTTCATACAATTTTATCTACATATAGCCAATGCATCATGAATTTAGTTTTTCTTAATATACTTTAAAAWTACWTATTTTTCTGARCAGCAACARTGAAATGAAGAARCTCTGGAATCTGTAAATTTTACATMTTTTCAGTGACATGTACATATAATTTTCATATTGTATATTATTAGCTTTTTAGTCTTGAATGACAGTCTCCCTGGATGTCAAAAAAACCCCAGCCCAGATAGAATTTTGTTGCATGCTATTTCTATTAATGAAATATGAGCACAATTAKGATTTTATGCTTTCCATGAGGGAGTAACAATAGTTCTGACTGAATATCTTCAGTGTATTAGAAAAGCTATTATAAATTATGCATAGTATAAATATAATTAAACATTACCCAAAGGCTTGTTATTATTTTCAGACTCATCTCTCCCTTCCCATATGACCTCATATCTCCACACACAGGAGGATATTGTTGTACTTTGCTTGGATCTCAGCAGCCATTGAGCACTTCCTCCATCCTCAAGACTCTTAACAAAATACTATGGGGTGATTTGTCTTTGRTATGTAGATAGCTAAAATACTGACATCTTGTTTTGTTTTATTTTTTCCAATAAGGTGGCAAAGATAGCATATTTTGAAAATTAAGTGATAGCTCAGCTGTTCTGAACAGGGATTCCCAGGCCACAAGGATGTGGAGTTTCCATCCTTGGAGGCATGAGAACACTACTATGGGCTCCTCTTGGGGACTCAAAAGCCAGTGAGTATTCTGGAAGCAGTAGGGAAATGTGGGTAAGTTTGATTTCCCCTGCTTTGCTCACACAGAAGCACAAGGCTCAGTGCAGCAGCCTCTGGGGGAAACTCCATGGCCTGTTCTATGCAGATGTTTAGTGTAGCTCACTGAATGGTCTTAAATGAGCAGAGAGATGGGCAAAATTTCTATTCCTCAATACATAGGAAGATAAAAGACATTTCACAGAATCACAGAGTCACTAGATTGGAAGAGACCTTCAATATCTAGTCCAACCCATGCCCTAATGCCTCAACTAAACCACGGCACCGAGTGCCACATCCAATCTTTTTTAAACACATTCAGGGATGGTGACTCCACCACCTCCCTGGGCAGACAACTCCAGTACTTTATCACTCTTTTCCTAATATCCAACCTGCATTTCCCTTGGTGCAGCTTGAGACTGCGTCCTCCCATTCTGTCAGCTGCTGCCTGGAGAAAGAGACCAACCCCACCTGACTACAGCCACCTTTAAGGGAGCTGTAGAGTGATAAAGTCACCTCTGAGTCTCTTTTTCTCCTTGCTAAACAACCCCAGCTCCCTCAGAAGTTCCTTACAGGGTTTGTGTTCCCAGCCCCTCACAGGGTTTGTGTTCCCAGCTCCTCACCCCTCGTTGCTTCCTCTGGACACGCTCAAGCGTCTCAAGGCCCTTCCTAAACTGAGGGGCCCAGAACTGGACACAGCACTCGAGGTGTGGCCTCACCAGTGCTGAGTACAGGGGAAGAATGAACCTCCCTGCTCCTGCTGGCCACACTATTCCTGATCCAGGCCAGGTGCCATTTGCCTTCTTGGCCACCTGGGCACACTGCTGGCTCATGTCCAGCTGCTGTCACAGCCACCCCAGGTCCCTTTCTGCCTGGGCACTGTTCAGCCACAGCATCCCCAGCCTAGAGCACTGCAGGGGGTTATTGTGGCCAAAATGCAGGACTCAACACTTGGACTTAGTAAACTTCATCCCATTGGACTCTGCCCATCCATCCAACCATTCCAGGTCTCCCTGCAGAGCGCGCCTACCTTCCAACAGATTGACACACGCTCCCAGCTTTGTCATCTGCAAATTTACTAATGAAAGCCTCAATACCCTCATCCATGTCATCAATAAAAATATTGAACAGAACTGGCCCCAGCACAGACCTCTGAGGGACACCACTGGTGACTGTCCCCAGCTGCATGCAGAACCTTCACCACCACTCTCTGGGCCCGGCCATGCAGCCAGTTCCTAACCCAGCACAGAGTGCTCCTGTCCAAGCCACGGGCTACCAGCTTATCTAGGAGTATGCTGTGGGAGATGGTGTCAAAGGCCTTGCTGAAATCCAAATAAACAACATCCACAGCCTTCCCTGCATCCACCAGGTGGGTTACCTGGTTGGTCAAACATGACCTACCCCTCCTAAACCCATGCTGACAGGGTCTGATACCCTGGCCATCCTGTGAGTGCTGCCTGATGACAACTAACATAAACTGAGCGTCTCCATTACCTTACTGGGTACTGAGGCCAGGCTAACTGGTCTATAATTGCCAGGGTCTTCCTTCCCACCCTTTTTGTGAATGAGTATCATCACATTGCTCAGCCTCCAGTCGTCTGGAATCTCACTTCGTAAGAAAAATAATGCTATATAAATATATAGTACAATATAAATATATAATGCAATATAAATAAAAAAGAGAAAATAACAGAATATTAAACCTCTGCACATCTAAGAAATCCAAGATAATTCCAGTTTTCCTTTCCAACCCCTCAATAACAAGCTTAATAACAATGTCTAATTTCCATAAAGATAATATTTCACTTACTATTTGACATGGCTGTTTTAATAATATCAACAAATTWGCAAATTTGCCCTTCACTAAAGGCAAATCATATCTGACAGGCTTGTTTGCCATCCACAATGAGGTTAGATCATTGGTGGATGATTGA
>CADDXX010000237.1:239489-327919 GCA_902810485.1 Alauda arvensis
CTCCAGGCTAAACAACCCCAGCTCCCTCAGAAGTTCCTCACAGGGTTTGTGTTCCCAGCCCCTCACAGGGTTTGGGTTCCCAGACCCTCGCCCCTCATTGCCTCCTCTGGACACACTCAAGCGTCTCAAGGCCCTTCCTGAACTGAGGGGCCCAGAACTGGACACGGCACTCGAGGTGTGGCCTCACCAGTGCTGAGTACAGGGGAAGAATGACCTCCCTGTTCCTGCTGGCCTCACCATTCCTGATACTGGCCAGGTGCCATTGGCCTCCTTGGCCACCTGGGCACACTGCTGGCTCATGTTCAGCTGCTGTCACCAGCACCCCCAGGTCCCTTTCTGCCTGGGCACTGTCCAGCCACACCGTCCCCAGCCTATAACGCTGCAGGGGGCTATTGTGGCCAAAGTGCACGACTCAGCACTTGGACTTACTGAACTTTATCCTACTGGACTTTGCCCATCCATCCAACCATTCCAGGTCTCCCTGCAGAGCCCGCCTACCTTCCAACAGATCGACACACGCTCCCAGCTTAGTGTCATCTGCAAATTTACTAATTAAAGCCTCAATTTTCTCATCCATGTCATCAATAAAAATATTAAGCAGAACTGGCCCCAGCACCAACCCCTGAGGGACACCACTGGTGACTGTCCCCAGCTGGATGCAGCACCATTCACCACCACTCTCTGGGCCCGGCCATGCAGCCAGTTCCTAACCCAGCACAGAGTGCTCCTGTCCAAGCCACGGGCTGCCACCTTATCTAGGAGTGTGCTGTGGGAGATGGTGTCAAAGGCCTTGCTGAAATCCAGATAAACAACATCCACAGCCTTCCCTGCATCCACTAGGCAGGTTACCTGGTCATAAAAGGAGAGATGAGGTTGTTCAAACACAACCTACCCCTCCTAAACCCATACTGGCTGGGTCTGATACCCTGGCCATTCTGTAAGTGCTGCGTGATGACAACCAACATAAACTGAGTGTCTCCATTACCTTACCGGGTACTGAGGCCAGGCTGACTGGTCTATAATTGCCAGGGTCTTCCTTCCCACCCTTTTTTGTGAATGGGTATCACATTGCCCAGCTTCCAGTCATCTGGAACCTCACTTTGTAAGAAAAATAGTGCTGATATTATTCCAATATAAATAAAAAAGAGAAAATAACAGAATATTAAACCTCTGCACATCTAAGAAATCCAAGATAATTCAAGTTTTCCTTCCAACCCCTCAATAACAAGCTTAATAACAATGTCTAATTTCCATAAAGATAATATTTCACTTACTATTTGACATGGCTGTTTTAATAATATCAACAAATTTGCAAATTTGCCCTTCACTAAAGGCAAATCATATCTGACAGGCTTGTTTGCCATCCACAATGAGGTTAGATCATTGGTGGATGATTGAGAATAAATGATGTCATTCACCTCAATGACATCACTTGCTCTTCACTCATCACATTTAACACTGTCCCACACAACAGCCTTGTCCAGAAATCTGGARAGGGACTTTTTKCAAGGACATGTAACGAGTSCTCACTGCATGCTTGCCTCAAGGTATTTTACACTGACTCCTGTGTATGGTTTTTGAAGCCACAACACAAGAAAGACGTAAAGCTGATAAAGAGTATCAGAAGGGGGGATAGGAAGGTGGTGAAGGGTCTAGAGGAGAAGCCCTGTAAGGAGCAGCTGAGACCACTTGGTCCATTCAGCCTGGAGCAGAGGAGGCAGAGGGGAGGCCTCAGTAAAGTTACAGCTTCCTCATGAGGGGAAGAAGATGGGCAGGCACTGATCTCTGCTCTGTGGGGACCAGTGACAAGACCAAAGGGAGTGACCTGAAGTTGTGACAGAGGAAGTCTAGGGTGGATATTAGGAAAAGGTTCTTCCCCCAGGAGATGTTTGGGCACTAGAACAGGCTCCCCCGGGGAGTGACCACAGCACCAAGCCTGACAGAGATCAAGAAGTTGGATAATGCCCTCAGGCACATGGTGGGATTTTTGGGGTGTCCATTGCAGGACCAGGAATTAGACTCAATGATCCTTGTGGATCTCTTCCAACTCATGACAGTGCATGATTCCATGCTTCTGTTATCCTGTGATAGGACAAGGGGAAATGGCTTTAAACTGAAAGAGGACAGTTTTAGGTTAGACATGAAGAAGAAATTCTTTACTGTTAAAGTGGTTAGGCACACACTTGCCTAGAGAAATTGTGGATAATCCATCCCTGGATGTGCTCAAAGCCAGGTTGGATGGGACTTTGAGCAAAGTGGTGCAGTGGAAGGTGTCCCATCCCATGTTGTGTGGGATGGAATTAGATGGTATTTAAAGTCYCTTTAACTGGATCAATTCCATGACTATGAAAGATATTACTTTTCCCAGTGTTTTCCTGGCACATGCCTCCAAAGAATGCCTWTTCCATGGAAAATTTCCAACATWTAAACAAAGAAATGGAGGAGAGGAATGTAMAGCCAAATGTAGTGAATATTATATAATAGCCAAATGTTCACCCAGCCAAAGCAGCACGTTCTCTCCATGTGCCTCTCACATGAGCAGCCATCCATGCCCTCAGCTCTCACTGGTGCTCTCTTGTAAACATCAGATCTAGTCTGTGAGTGCTCACATTTAAATGCAAGCACCTGTGGAACTCCAGAAATGCTCCAGATGTGGAAGTAATCACTATTGTCATGTGATTTCAGACACTGGAATTCACAGCCATGCTTTGCTATAATGTGTCAAAAGGACTGTAAAACAGAGAGGATAACTCCTGGATAATACAGCAGTTATCCCTTGTTCTGCCATCCTGCAAAGAGCCACACACATARGGCACCTGAACCTGTACCTAGTGCTCCTGGAATGAAAGAAAATTTACACATGAACTTCAGGTGTTTTGCAGAATTAAGCACAAGAAGCTGTTTCTTACTGCCAGTACTGTTTAGTTAACTCGCTTCCCACCTGCATACCTGCTTCCTTCTTTCTTTCCGCCCTTCCCTGCTTCCTTCCCTTCCTCCCTTTCTCCCTCTCTTCCTTCCTTCTCTCTGTAATCAATCCATCACTGTGTATTCTTACAGAACATTCAGTACCATAAAATTTATGTGGAGGTTGCTGATATATCAATAATCAGAACATTTTGTAGTCAAAGCATAAAACTGAGATAATGATGAAGATAAAATTGTAACGGGGCTGCAGAGAAACTCAGCTGCTTGCAAACCATGTCTCCAAGCACATTACACCATAGGAATGGAAGGTGAATTGGGACTACAACCACCCTAACTCACCCCTCTCCCATTCCCACTCCCGGGAATATTGTAAACACTAAAACTTTCTGTATTGATTTTGGAGATTTCTTTTCAAGGTTGTTCTGTGATGAAAATTCAGCTGACCTAAACTTGGATTGAAGAGGCATGCAGTTTTGATTGGAAGTCTGGAGAAYAGTATTTAAATTCAACTGAGTTTTRGTTTAATKGTTCTAAAGCCCTTCCAATCCTGAACTGAAAGTGAGTGCTAGGAGTAATTAATAGAGCTTTAGGAACACTTACTTAAATTGAAAATTTATTCAATTTTAAGTGCACTTTCCTGTCCTTTCATTTTGCTCTGGAAATATCATAGGTCTATGCAGTTTATTGAAAAACAGCAATTAGAAAGGAGAATCCACAGCAAGTAACCCAACCAGCCCAAGATCACATGAGACATGGTGAGGCAAAAAGTAAAACAATCAAATAAAAAAGCAGTCCAGATTTTATCTCCCCATCTCCTGATGTAGCTACCAGAAATTATACCAAACCTTAAACATTCTCTTGAGTGTCTTCACTCTACAGCAAAGCACATCTAAACTTTAATTCTGGTAGAGTCATAGGATAGTTTGGGTTTGAAGGAAACTTTAAAGGATATGAACTCAAACCCTCCTGTAATGAACAGGGACATCTTTAACTTGATCAAGTTGCTCTAAGCTCCATCCAGCCTGACCTTGAATGTTTCCAGGGATGGGGCATCTGCCACCTCTCTAGGCAACCTGTGCCAGGGTTTTTTTTGTAAATACGGTTTTTTACTTCTGGCTAATCCAAATTGACCCTCCTTTTCTTTAAAATCATTATCCCTTGTCCTATTGCAGCAGAAAAGCTTGTCCCCATCTTTCTCATAGCTACTGTAAGAGCTGGAAAGCTGCTGTAAGTGCTCCTTTCTCTGAGCCTTCTCTTCCTCAGGCTGAGCAGCCCCAACTCCCTCAGCCTGCCTTCACAGGAGAAGTGCTGCAGCCCTGTGATCATCTTCATGGGCTTCCTCTGGACTCGCTCTGGCAGGTCCATGTCCTTTGTCTCCTGGGGATGCCAGAGCAGGATGCAGTACTCCAGATGGAGTCTCCTCCAGCCATTTTCCCAACATTTTTTTTTCTATYATGTCTTTTAAAACGTTTCTTAGCTTCTGTGTCTGTTTGAACTTATTTTGTACCATCCAAAGAGTCTTATTTGCATGGGGAGTTTTGATGGCAGGAGGGGAGGTTGCTCAGAGCAGAAGCAGAGCTGAGACTCTGGCGTGTCCTTTGCCGCGATTGGCGCGGYGCTGCTGAGCACAGGAGAATTTGTGATGAAACCTTTCCCATTAGCAACTGACCTTTCCTCCTGTGCAGCCCCTGTGCTTTCTGGCTTTTCTATGAGGTGCTGAAAAGAAAAGAAGAATCCTAAAATTTCTATTCTAGCAGAGAATCAGCAACTAGCAAAGGACTCTGCAACGATAAGAAAAATCTAAAAATGTTTAACAGCAAAGAAAATTGGCATAATATAAAGTGGATTTTAGGAGAAAAATRCAGTGTGGGAAGAAGAGAAAATTGATTGAGAAACACACAGGCACACACACAAACACACACACATGCAAAGACGTTTCAACTAGAAAAATTTAAAGTTTGGGGAACAAAATAAAGAGGATGGAAAACTTGTGAAAAAATGGCACATATATAAAAAGTACATAAATTAATTAAAATTTACATTAAAGGAATTTTTTCCCTGTCCAGAAAACTGCTCACAGTTTATTGTTAAGTTACTCACTGCAGGTGCTGTTCTTTAAAATGTATCTCACACGTGTCTTTGAAAGTCTGCCCCRGCAGCAAAAGGATGCTGAGATTAGAGTGAAATATTCCACTGTGTTCTCAGTCAAGAAATCTGCCTTATAGACCAGAATATGCCCACACTCAGTTTAATCAACATCCATTGGAGTTCAGGATTCTGTCCTTTGAGGAAAAAAAACATTCAGGAAGGTTGGCATAACAGCAGAGGTGTGATGTAGCAGTATTTTATAGTACCTCCTTTTTGAAGTGATTTGTGTGTATAAAGACTAATCCAGCAGACTGTCTCAAAACCTGCCAGCTGCCCCAGTTGTGGAACATAAGATTTACCACAATGTCAGAAATACCATTTGTCAACTCATTTATCCACTTATGGACTAGGGCCAGAGTCAAATACTTCAGAATAAGATGAAATAACTCTCACAGGAGACAGCTRTATGATAATCTGCCTGAGTAATGCTCTTATCCTAGATCTTAACAGTTGCTGTTTGTCTTGAGCTTTGTATCATGAGGATTCATCTGTCTTTCCTCATCTTAGCTGTTTTCTTTACCCTAGTGATTRTGTGTTATATTATTTATAGGTACATGCACTTCCTCCTTTCCACTCTTGAATTCCTGGTCTTGAACACTTGCAGTGGAAATGTGTTGCATGTTGAAATGTGGGGGTAAAAAGTAAGCATTTGTATTGGTTTTTGTCCCATCAAAAGGAGACATTTGAGAATCTTCTGTTGGTGTCGAGAATGTCACCTTTTCTGACAGTCTAAAAAATGCTGTGGTGGTTTGCTGTGATTTGGGGTGTCCTGTGCCTGTAAAGGTGAGTGGGAACATGACTCCATGCTGTATTTATCCTAAGCAGCTATTTTTCATAAAGACTACTGAAATTTAATGTACCAGATAAACTTTGTAGCTTAGCAACTCCACTCATACAAGGACCTGCATCTGTGGCTCCAAGCCAAATCCAGATTTCTGTGCAAACAGGTTCATTATCTGACTGGTCAAGATGGAAGAAGAACTGATAATGCAACAGGTAAGCATTATGATCTGAGACAAGTTTRGCCAAACACCTTGTTTGCATCACAGACGACCTTTTATTTCGTCATTTGACTGTAATTTTTTAACACTTTAGGGCAGAGTTGTGCTGGAGCAGCAGTAAGCAGACAAAATCATAAAACTGTGAAAGTGGATAAAGGCTGAGTGAAGGGAAAAGGTGTGAGGTAAACATCTGACCATCACACGAGGTGGGATGAAAGTCAGATGAGAGACAGAAAGCAGTGTCCTCAGCTGAGGTGAGGCTGACACTGCTGAGACACTGAGTCCTTCACTCTTGTGTTGTSCCTGCCTTATCCCAGTGATCTCTACATTCCCTAGTTTACCCAGCAGAGGCAATAAGATAYMAATCTCTTCTTTGCAAATTCTTGTRGTTTTCATCCTGGAAACAGGTGAGGGTACACACAAGGAGAAAGAGGAAGATATAACAAGGCTCTTTGTCTTCTGATATTTTTTCTCAGCCAGCTYTGCTGTGTATGTGATGCTACAAGAGTTATTTTTATCAAAGTAAACTTTACACCTATTCCCCAAGGAGCATAATGACCTGCTAATTTTAATATTAATCTCTCACCARTGGTGTGAACAAAACAYRTCATGATGGAGGTTTTRTTTAACCTCCTCACTATGGCTTGCTGCCACAAACTCCTCTGACATTCTCTGCAACGACAGCTGATCTCTGCTTCTCTCTTCCAAATAACTGCAGGCTTATAGAAGAAATCACAGTTTATTATTCTCCCCAAGCAAAATGCAAAGGTTGATCCATGTGTTTAAAGATACAGAGTTGCTAATTACAAGTTGTTTGGTTTTGGGTTTTTTGGGGTTTTTTAAATTATAAAATTTGGTTTAATTTTTTTTCTGTACACAGTAACACAATTCATTAATTTCAAAAGTTTCATTAAWCTATTGAGCAGAGCTGTAAATAAGACCCAGTATCTTGAACTTGCTGTAGCTGCACACATGGGAATTATTTAAGCATGATATGACTAATGTTTCATCCTCACAGCCTGCTCTCATGCCTCTCTCTACTTTGTTTCTAGTCTTAGAGCTTGTGATGCACAACAGTKTTCTACGCAATGAAGAGTTCTTGAAAATAAACTCTGGGCCACATCCCTCTRTCTTTTTGTATCTATGTTTTCTTTTTGTCCCTTTGCCTGTTACAACATCAGCAGTTAATTTTGTGGCTTTTTTCATTRTTATTTGGATATTTTTGTTTTGTTTGGTCTAGTTTGATTTTTTAACTATAAAAATTAACATAATTTTAGAGAACAGAAATATTTCTGTTGGAAATATTTCCAGGGTATTTTACTGTTAGAACTTTCACAGCATTGATACAGGTATACCTCTTTGTACATTAGCAGGCTGTTTTATGTCTTGACTAATGGATCATGTTTTTTATCAATGTATTCTGGATATTCTCAACTTTTGTGAATCCCAGGAGATGCAGTTTTTCAGACATAAGTGGAAGGATGCAGTTGGATCACCAGTTACTGTAAGGTACTCTGACAAAATTCTGAAATGCAGAACTTTCAGTTATGGCATYTTTGGGAAAATTTTGTGCTCCAATGTTAAAGTTCCATTGAAAAATAAACATTAACTCCTCCCTGCTAAAAATCTTTTGAAAATCAAATTTTCCATCAGTCCCTACAACCAAAAAACTTAAAAACAATATTTTCAGACACCACTGCTTGCTCACCACTCCATCACAGTGAGTGGATCACCAGTCTCAGCCACTGCTCTATAAATAACCACACATCCCTAATAAGAAAGACAGGCCCACAGAACTTCACAGCAAAATCTGGAGGCAGCCAGGCTTACTAGTGATTCTCTGTGGATAGAGGGATCCATCTACCCAGTCTGCACACCAGCCCTAACCAGGAGACAGTGAAGTCATTAATTCAGTCATGCTTAAGTCTAGATGTGCATGTTTTACAGAAAAAGCTGGAAATTTAAAGCTCATTTCCACATAGTCAGGTTGGTGGATTACTTTTGCAGAAATCAGCAGGAGTCAGGCATTTATGTAAAACCTTTRGAATGCTTGTTTTGCATATTGAATCATACCAAAAGAGCCTGTCCATCTGGGTGAACCATATTCTCTAAATTTAAGCAGAAAATCACATACACAGGTCTGAGCAGGATGCCTCTGATCACACCTGCTTCTCAGAGCTTCTCAGGTAAAGGCACAAATCATGTGCCCATTTACTCTCCACCACATTTTCCTCTCACTTCCCTTTTGTGTTCCATTGCCATTTCTCACCACTTTTAGCCCTTTCTACAAATCATGCTCATATGCCAAAATAATAAAATGAAATCTTCAGGCAATGTGCAGGAAGCCTTCCCAACTCACACAGAGACTACCACTGCTATTCATAGAAATAGGAGACTTTAATAAGTGTATCTCTAAGATCGTTACTCATATTAGTCCTCACTAATAGAAAAATAAAAGTAAAATATATTCTTTCATCAGTCATCTAAATGTCATGATCTAGTGCTTTAATAAAGAAAAGAGGAACTGAAGAGGCTTTATATTTAGAGCAGTGTCAAAACAAGAACTTTCTTCTTCCCATTGAAATGAAGTGTGGTTTTTTTATTCTTTGAATGAGCAGCCACTGCGTTCCTGTGTCATGCTGTCATCTGCATGAATGRCTCTGAACCCAGGAAACTGAAATGCCTGTAAGTTAAGGATCAGCTGCTATGACAAGACTAATGATTTCATTAATAGTACAAGTTCTGCAAGGTCATGCCTGCGACTCTGAAACCATGGAAAGATTTCAAAGAAAGATGGACATTTCTGGCTGAAGCCACAGGCAGCCAGTGACATATTGAAGCATGTGGATAATCTGCTTGGATGAGTCCTACAGATGATTCCAGAGCTCATTATCTGCCCTGAGATGAGATTTATTGTGTAGATGAGGGGACAGGCACCTCTCCCAGGAAAGTGTTTGGTAGCATTGGTCAAAAGGTGATGGGCCAGTGGGAGRAATTTAAGTATATGTAATGCTGTGCCATAATTTTGTATTTCCAATAAGAATTATTAGATTGCTTGGCTTCCTTTGTTCAGCTTTCTAGTTGACAAATATAATAAGATGTATTGTTAAAAAGATCTCACTGGGGTTTTTTTTCACCAAACAGAAATTCTGTTCTCTTTGCAATATTATCTTTTCAGCTCTGTCAGGGTRTACTCCTGGGCAGAGCTGTTTTGCCAGGCCATTCATTAAAAACCCACAGCAAACAATTCAAAAACACAAGCTGAATACCAGTTTGTCTTAAAAATTGTCATATTTGGATTACACAAGAACACTGAGGTGTTTGTGTTATTGAGTGTAATGAAATCCTGATTTTTTTCTTTGCAATTTTAGAGGCATACATCAAATATCATATAGTTTACAATGAAAATTATACTACACTTAGTATTAGGTTAAAAGACATGAGTAGGGTCATCAGTTTTTCTTCAGTCATGGTGTTTCATTTAGCTACCTCTGCACTGAATCTGATGTGTCTGGCAAAAAAAATGTTTCTTTCAAAAAGTCATCAAAACTTGAAGATACCAGAACATGATATCATTGCTGGATCTGTACTACAAATGAAGAAGGTCTGATGGTGAAGAAAGATAAAAGCAGCATCCATGGGCATCTGTTCTGGCTTCCCTGTTATGCAATACATTTTTATGACCAACATGAAAGTACAGCTGAGAGCAGAAAGAAGATTGCTTTTATTAACTGGTATCTGATAATCTTTAACTCTCTCTGCTGTGCCAGTTAGGGACTCKGAGAGGATAATTCTCTGCAGAATTTCACAGATATTAATCTTAGCCTGGACTTTCTCTGGATGGCAAACACACAAAAGGTCAAAAGAGGCTTTGTTGTCTGTGGCTCCCCACCATGCAGTTGGCAGGATTCTCTGCCCATCCTTCCAAGCTGAGCTCCTTCTCAACTGGAAGGCTTCAGTCCATTGCACTGCAAGGATCACAGGGAACTGGAGAGTGGTCTAGCACAGCTGACACCAGCTGGGCTGGCTGAGCTCATGGAGCAGTGCCTTCCACAGCTGCCTCTCAGCTCACACCGTGCCAGGGTGCCCGAATGCCCCTGACACTTGGTGACCAGTGGGGCTGCAGTGGCACCCTGAATCCTTGGCACAACCTGCTGTCATGGCTCATGCTGCTGTGGCTTGTTCAGAGGCCACCTCATGCCTCATGAGACCCCCTTAAGATCTTGACTCAGCAGGTGTGTCTTGGAGGAAGGGCAGAGTCATTACTGCCAGAGTCAAATCTGACCCCAGCTTTGCTGCACTCACATTTGTGAGGTGGTGTTTGCACAATAATTGCAAAATGAAAGGGGAGTGGATGACAACAGGATGGCATCAAGAAAACCCCGTGGAAATGCCTGCACCTTCTCACCAGCTGTAGTTCATGAACTCACCACAGGAACTCTGTGAATACTGGTGAAGTAATCCCTGGATATTATGTTCTTTCTTGGAAATCTTCAGAGCTCTGAAGATTTGCACTTGAAATGGTTCATGTGCAGGACTCAAGAATTAGAGCTTGTTTTTATTTTACATAATTCAGTGTTTTCCTCTGGCCTGGACCTGCAGATTCTGGCATCTCAGCTCTTTGAAATTCCATCTGAAGAAATCATGACGCTTCTGGTGACACCTTTATAATTTCTTAGGTAAGTATRCTTGTTGCTGACTTCACAACACTGTCAACCATTTCCTATCCTGGAATTTTTTTTATCAAGAGAAACTTAGTAAATATGCATTGTCACAGTTACAGGAAATCCATGCATTTATAAGAAATGCTGAATTCTTGGACATAAAAGCATCTGAAGGATAATCAACATAAAAKCWTAACATTTTSACAGAATWACAGAATAAMTCAGGTTGGAAGGGACCACAGTGGGTCATCTGGTCCAACCTCCAGGCTCAGGCAGGATCATCCWTGAGCRTAAGGCAYAGGATTGTATCCAGATGGTTCTTGAATATCTCCAGAAAATGACACCTTGGAATCTTTCTGAGCAATCTGTTTTGGGACCTGACTGCAATGCAGCATCGTTATTGGCTACCTTATTCAATTTTATTACCCCTGCCACACCAGTCAAGGATGACAAAGCACATAGGCTCTCTGGGAATTACTACACATGTGTAAGAGATCAAAAAGTGTTGAAAAAAACCCCACCAACACTGAAAAAAAGCTCAGGCATCATCTATCCTAATCATGCCACTTTGGTCCTCACTGGTGATAAATCATGTAATTTTTTTGGTAGCCATCTTTTCCATGAAGGTCTAGGTGATATGGATTTCTTGTAAAAAATTACAATCCTCCAAAAAATTATTGGGATACTCAGCTTCAATATCCTTTTTTCCATTTGGGATGTAGTGACAGTCTGCCATGGTTTAACACCAGAYAGAAACCACGTGCTGCAAGCTGCTTGCTCACTCCTCACCCATGCTCCTGGGTGGGATGGTAGGATGGGGACAAGATTCAGAAAATGGTAAAAACCCTGAATTAAGATAAGTTTAATRATTTAAATAAATTAATATAGAATTAACAATTATTATTATAGTTGTCGATATGGTAACAATTATTATTGTTAATAATTATAATTATAATTATAATGACAGAGAGGAATAAAACCCAAGAGAATCAAGTGATGCACAATAAATCTGCTGCCTACCCACTGACCAACACCCAGCCCATCCCTGAGCAGTGATCAGCAGCTCCTGGCCAACTTCCCCCAATGCCACTGACCATGACATTTTGTGCTGTGGAACATCCCTTTAGCCAGTTCAGGTCTCCTGTCCTGGCCATCTCCACTTCTGGCTTCCTGTGGCCCTGCTCACTGGCAGAGCCCAGGACACTGAGAGTCCTTGGCTCAGGGCAAGAACTGCTCAGCACTAACCAAGACATCACGATTTTGTCAGCGTTATTCTCTCACTCAATCTGAAATACAACACTGCACCAGCCCTTAGGAARAAGATGAACTCTATCCCAGCTGAAGGCAGAACACAAACTCTGTCATGAACAAACTTGCCTTTCTTGCAGGATCTCTTTTCAGCAGCAGTTGTAGAAATGATCTCCTTCTAGCCCTTTTGGTGTTCACAGCATCAGAGATGGTTTTGCATCTGCTGTTTAAATGCTCCCACTCTGTGGAAAAATTCTTGACTGCAGAGCAGCAACAACTCAGTTGGGAGCTGCCTCTCTACAGTGAAATTGCTCTATCTTCATTCCATTCTTGGAAAAATCCCATTGGGCCCCATGGCTCTAAGACACTATTTTCAACTTTTGGTCCTGCAGTGTGGCATGAGAACATGGAATGATGCCAGAGCATGGAAAATCTGCTGGGATAGTKTTAGAGGACCATATGTTCAGTATTGCAAGTCCCAGTCTCATCCTTAGGAGAGGTTTCTTTGGAACAATTTGGACCACGCAAGTGTGTCTTGTTTCAGAGGGATTTTGTTGGTTCACTCTAAAGGAGAGCCTACCAGCAGYTGATGYTCAAGAAAACAGGACTTGGCATTGAAACTGGCTATGTGACAATGAATTTCAAAATSCCTGGCATAGCAGAGCCCATCACTGATCACCAGTGGAGAGCTTGCATAGCAACTTCCCTTTGATGCCTGAGGCCAACTCTTTCATTCCTTGTCTTGCTTGGATGTCAGTGAGTATAAAAAGAATTGAGGTAACAAAGGAAGTGTGCAAATCACTGGCCTGCAGGTTTACAGGGTGATTATCCCAAGCCATGGCCTTGCTGTCACATCAAGCCCAAAGTTTGAAACAAAGGTTTAATGTGAGTGGGAAATCCCATAAAACATAGTATTATGCCCTCTAAACTGCAAGGTGAAGAAGAACCAAAATTCAAAAAAATCTTGACTAAAGTCCTCTCTTCTTAAAGAGAAATCTCAAATATGGACTCCAAGATCTGCATTTTAAACACAATTAAAAAGTGTTAATTGCATCCAAGGGTCTCTTGGGAGAAAGTGATGGTGTGGATGGACAAAGCAGAGTTGTGGATGGACAAAGCAGAGGTGAGGATGGGCACTACCACAGACACAAAAAAGCAGAGTTGTGTCCTAGCTCAGAGCATGTGTGACTCAGGTGTAGTTTCCCTGATTCAATGGCCTGCAACTTGTAGTCMTACAGAGAGTTTTAATCATCCAACAGTAAGCAAAGTGTGCAGCTTCTCCTTTAGGAATTTTGAACTACTGGCTAATCAACTTCATTTTTCAAAATAGGTGCCAAACAACCTATTTCAATTTGTGTGGCTGAAGCTTGTAGTCATTAATTCTTGTTAGGCTTTTCTCCACTGGATGAAAGAGTTCTATTTTCTGCTCATTAACACAAACATTTTGTAGCAAATTCATCTCTCAGTCAYCTTTTGAAAAGCAGAGCAAATTCTGTTCTTCAGGTCTCTCATAGGAAGGCATGTACTTCAGTCCTCTAATTATTCTTGTAACAACTTTTTGTATCTGTTCCAGTTTTCCCCAGCCTAACAACCACATCAGGATACAGTGTTCTTCTCTTGCTGTCTCCTGTGATGTGTGCAGAACTAAAAAATAAATTAAACTAGTCAATAAATTTGAAAACGTCTTTCTGCTCCTCTCCTATCACTAGCCATTCCTACTAATGTGTATTACCCATGGAATACAATTTGAAGTTCCAATGGCTGACTTCTGCATGAAAATGTCAGAATCAGTGATGTTCCAGGACATAATTCTATCTTTCTGTGCTCTGGCTTTCATTCCTCTTCCTAGACTGGCATTTGGATGTAGTGAGATTTCTTTTTGTCTGTTTGGATGGGTGTAGGTAAGCCAGAGATATAAATTGTTCCATGTGACAGCTTCAGCCTCACAGTTCTGTATCATTCAGGCAAACTTTAGGGCACCTGGAAACTGTACTGTCATTTTAAAGAAACATTTAACTGAAAGTGGAATTATGCTGGAGTGAGTGGGAAGGGCAAGGAAACATCTTTTCCCCTTTCTGCTTCATTAGAGTGTGAATATTTATGCATGACTGAGAGCTAGGAAGGGCTAAAACACAGTCAGTCTCAGAAAATCTCACAGTTGTCCTCATTTAATACTGATTTCCCTTCAGGTGTATTCTGCTTCTCTCCCCTCWCCAAAATTTCATCATGGCTTGCAACTATCCAATTATTAGCAAGGAAATAAGGCATTGGGTAGGTCTCAGGAAATAAATCCCTAAGTTTCACACTAAAAGGGAAAAAAAAAATCTGTGCATGAAAATAGGATTTTTAAAAAAAATATAGAATAGAAATAAAAAATACTTGACAGATTCAGGTCTCGTAGTGACAGAAAAAGGGGTTCATTAAAAAGGTTATAAGGAACCATTGGGATGCATCTTTATGAGAATAAGTGAATTAAAACATTGTTTTGCTTTGATTCTAGCAAAAATCCATAACCAAATAAATAAGTGAAATGCAAAGGTTATTTATTTAATTTTCATGTCTTAATGTTTTTCATGGAAAACTCCTGGAGTAGGATGCTTTCTTCTGCTGTCACACATACAGTCTAATGGCATTTTAGGTTTTACTGCAGTGCAGCATGAATTMTTYTGCCTACGTGTGTTCAGCAACAAAYACAAAACAGGCCAGATCTGCAATAAAAACACTCTCCCAGCCACATTTGACTCTTGTATTTACAGCAGAATTTCATTCAAAGCAAGCAGGCTCACAAGACTGAATCTAATTTCCTCATATCGCTTGGAGAATATAATGCTCCAGTGCCCACATTTTGAGGGAAACAAATTTCAAAGATTTCCWAGCACAGATCAACCCACATATTTAAATGGTAAAATTGAATAATGGAATAGTTAGCAGTTCAGATGTAAATGAGTTTGCAATAAGCTTTGCTGAGGATATGCTCACACAAGCACATTCACAAAYACAAATTATTTTCTGTGTTGACCAAACTTTGCTTCCGTAGATTTATGGTAAATCTTGAATGTTTCTCTAGGGCTTTTGATTTCAAGAGAGAGGAAATAAATAGAGAAATAAAATCTCTTTAGCACTCCTGTTTCCTCTCAGCATGCAGCTCTAAATCTTTTTTTTTTGTTGGTTTGTTTTATGACAGCAGTTACTTGTGTCTCTGACATAAACTGCAGCTGGACACGGAGCACCAAGAGCTGAATAATTCTGCCTGTAAGACCTCCCCACCTCACCAGTTTGAAGCAGGCACTACAGTGCCAATAATTAACCTTGGTTATGTAATACCCTTAGGAAGTTGGGTTATAATGACATTGCCATGATGATRTGGAAGTTAGCAACATAACATGAAGAGCTGACATGAAAAGGGGCTGACAGATTAATAATTTAGCCTTTTTTTCACCTGTACTGGCTAGCATAATGAAAGACATAACATCTTTCTGCCAGCCTTGTCTAACTAATATGCACCTCTAGATGAAAAAACAGCACAATCAATAAATACTTTCCAGTGAATTTGCTCCATTATTTGAAAATCTCTTAYTGGTGCCAGGTTTCCATTCTTGTTTCAAACTGGAGAACTGCTCTTTCTTTCACTCATTCCACRAAAGCTAGAGGATGCTTTTATGAGGTTTAACTGACTGAATTAATGTGAGAGCATTAATGGTTCAAAAGTTGCTTACAACTGTAGATGGGACAACTTGTCCAGAATTTCCCAACCTAGCTAACAATCTTCTTGGAAGCATGACTGGTAATGTTAAGTGGTGTTTGTTAGGATTGTCTTTCAACTCCTCCAGACTTTTCTACTCACTGAAAATGTTTTGTTGTTGTTATAAAGCAGTGGAAGTAGTTGGATTTTTTTTTTTATCTAAAAGACAAATAAAGGAAAAAATGGAAGCAGATGGAATGTTAATCTTCTTTTCTAATTCCCATTTCTTATTGCATTTGTTGTATATGTGAAAGAACTCAAGCTGTTGACTTGTGCCTTTAAAATAGGTCAAGAAACGAAATGTTTGGTTCCTGTTCTGGAGCTTGAAACAGAGCTAAAAATCAGTTTTTCAATAAATCCTTGGTATTGCTCCACATTTCCTGTGTGACCCTGGAAAGCTGCTGCTGGGTGCAGGAGGTGAATGAGCAATGACAGCCCTGACTCATATCAGTGTCAGAGAGGCTGACCTCCATCTCCATGGAGAGTGTGCCACCAGGTCCTTGACCTTCGCAGAGCTTAGTGGGTGACTGGTCATGATCTTGCACAGGAGCTGCAAAGAAAAATAGTCTGTACCTAAAGAAGAGTGTTCATTTCCCAGATCAGAACTAAGATAGGAATATCTACTTAGTTCTGCCAGGAAATAGTGCTCACTTTCTCTGTGAATGAAACACAGGATGCTTTTTGGTGCTAAATCAATCAGAGCATGGTCAAGGCACAAGTTTTCCAGAAATAGTATCACCCATCAGCAGGGAACAACTGGCTCTGCTTGTGGGTGAATAAATATCACAGAAAAATTCATGCTACAGCTTTCAGGTGCTGCAAGGTACTTGAGAGACTCAGAAGTGGTTAATYCCTGATGGTAATTCCAATACTCCCACTTCTAGATTGCGTTCTAATCATGGTGGACACTGCTTTTATTATCAGTGGCAGCTAAGAAATCTCTTGCTGATTCCTGCTTGCTCATCTGTCTACTTATTTTCTAAGCACTGTGTTACAATMTTTGACCATGATGTCAGCAGAAGACTGGAGGGCTGACTCAAATCATTCATGTTTTACTTGAGCCACAACGATCATACCAACACACGTATCCTTCAAATTCAAAATGTGTTGATTTTGGACAGGATCAAAAAATGCAAGAAAAATAATAATATCTTTTATGGAGAGGTGTTTGTGCCTAAAAGAATGCAATGGCTTGTGGATAAACTCTGATATGTCAAAAAAAAGTTGTTTTCTGTTTTTGAGAGAATACATTCTGCTGAAGAAGATACCATGCCCTTCTTTTTTATCAAACAGAAACTCTATTTAAGTTTAATTCACCCATTCAAAAATTCTAGTGAGGTTTGATAGCAACTATTTTAGGGCATTTATTCATAGTCCATTTTTCCTTATAAACTTTGTGGAATTTGTTCCAAATGAAAGAATGTCTGCAGTAAACACTTCTTCACAGGGAGTCTGAAAACAAGAATAACAGGTGAGAAAAAGTTCAGAGGAAAATATCCAACATTCTCATCTGAAGTGCTTGTGTGCTTGATTATTTCTTGTTTAGCACCTGCCTTCATGGTTAGTCTTCTCTTTTTTAAAAGAATGGAGAAGAATTTCCTAGAAAGGAAAAAACATAGAASATAAATCCCTCAAGAACAGGAACACGTTGCCTTCTCTAATTTTCGACTGTCATAGTGAGAGATTTGTTATAAAACAGCAATAGCTTTTCTGAAAAGCTAGAAATGAAAAAAAAAAGCAGCAAAAGTCACAAGTGGAGTCTTAATATTTTGATAGGACTAGATGCTTTTCTCTATGTATCAATAATGAATCAAAAAGGAAAGCAAGAAGTAGGAAATCTGGCAAAGCCCTTTAGTGATAACAGCAGCAGCTGGYTCTCAACACTGCTTCCAAGTCATGGAGCACAACTTTCTCTGATGTTTGTGAAAGGAAAGCTTCTTYTGAGCTAAGCACAAGAGGAAGAAATTTTTGAAATTAACTGGAGCAAGCTTTAAGACAGAGGGTGATAATCAAGCTTTAAAACACAAAGGCACCGRAAGAAAAACACAATCTGGGCAATCCTTTTATCTGGAGTGAAATCGTCCTTCTGCTCTCTCCCAGACCCTTGGTGCCTGGACTGATGGGATCCCTCACTGCTGGTTACAGCCTGGGCTGCTGCAGGAACCCTGGGCACCCACCCCAGTGAGTCCCACCCGCAGCAATCACAGGCAAACAGGTGACAGATGCTTTTGATGGAACAGCCTGAATGATGTAACGTGTTCACTCATGCAGCCTATAAGCCTCACAACACTACTCATCCCTTTAAAGCAAATATAAGACTAAAAAGAAAAAACTCCTAGAACATTCAAAATGCACTAGGATGAAGAAGAGAGCTGTCAGAGGCCATGATGCACATTCACAGGTGTGACTTTGCTGGAAGAGTCTTCTTCATTTTTCTGTATCACTACTTAATTGCTTTTATCTCCCACTGTTATCTCCCTCTTTCAGACTTTAAAAGCATAAGGACAGAGTTATTAGTTAAGAATCTTGCAGCCTGAAACTATTTTCATCTGAGGGCATCTCCTGAGACTGATATGGTTTTCAATTTAGGAATACTTAGATACATCTCTAACAGTAATTAGAAAATTCTCTTTGTTTATTTTCTACCTGAACCCCTTTAATTCAGTTTGAAGTAAAATCAGAAAATATAAAAAGATTTTCTCCCTTGGCTGAACCATTTAAAAGATACTCTCCATTGTGCTACACTCATTTTCCAATGCAAACTTCACAGTTCAGCTTTCAGAAGTTTTTGGTTGACTTCAGAACCTGAAACAACTTGTTTTGCTTGAATAACACAGCTCCTTACWTGTGTACTGGCAGTGGGACTGCAAAGTCTTTCCCAAGACTTCTTTTCTCTGTAAATATGCTGCTCTTGTCATCTGTCTGCCTCTAAAGCCAGACTCTGTACATATTTCGTTCTGGAGGAGGGTCATATTTAGAAAGATTCTTCATTTTGGTACTGAAAAACAAGCAAAAATTTYAGTTAACAGGTTGAACTATTGCGGGGTAACATGATGGAAAATGCTTATGGAAATCCAGAATGAAAASCTGCTTTCTGTCCCAGCCAGTGAGAAAAGCAGCAGAGCAGTGGGACAGCCATTTCTCACAACTTCATCGTTATTTGTTCTGACACAGAGCAGCTTGAMGAGAGATAACTTTATCTGATACACAGCTCTTTGAAGATGGCTTTATCGAAATTTTATTTAAATTACCTGTTCCTCAAATCCAAGAAAACAGATCAGTCCAGGTTAGAAAGAAGGGTGAAATTTTTGCCTAGCATATCCAGATTCTTTAAAGTCATCAAAGAATTTCTGAATTTAGCCTGTTKATATCTTTCACAGTGTGAAACTCTGGAGGGATGGTTACAGAATGTTAAAATGAAAAACTGCTAAGAAGAAAGTCAGCAGAACAGAACTCCTGCAAGAACTCCTGTTCTTGCATCCCTGGGACTTCATAACAAAACCTGTCTGCTCCTGGGATGAAAGCTGACTAGTTTTTCTACCAACATCACTGTTTTCTTATTAGATTTACAGGGAAAGGTTGAATTTTGGGAATCTTCTAAAAAGTCCTGTAACAATTCAAGGTTAGAAATGGATGACAACTGACAAAAATTGATCATTAAGATAAGTCAAAGTCAATGAAGAATCAAAAGTGGAAATAAAGAAACCCCAAAGTGACAGGGCTTCCTAAAAGTCATAGAAACCACTACTGGCAGCACTGGTCTCCTAATCCTTCTTAATACTTTCTCCACTTTGAATGAATCAATTTTGTATTTGCTTTCAATTCTTGCCTACTGGCTGTATTATTAATTTATTAACATTTATCTATTATTTATATATATTAATTATTGATAGTAACTAATTTATTAATTGTGTTTGCTCTCTGAAAAATTGCACTAGATCAACATTCARCTTAAACACAAGACAAAAAACATTTGTGAATGGAGTAGTAAGCCCAAAGAAATTAATATTAGGAAGCAACTCTTAGAAGGTGTTTAGTGTTCAATAATAAACTGCATGAATTGTTTATTTGCAACAGAATTCACTCAAATAGAAATTCCTTTGATTAAATTTTTACTTTGGTTGGGCCCACATAGCAGTCCCAATGCTTTTCATGTAGTAATCTAACACAGCTCAAAAGTCCAATATTGCAGTGAGTTGCTCATGAACAATTTATTAATCACTTACTTTGTAAGATTATATACACTCTACTGAGAAAAAATATATATATTTCTTAGTTGATTAGTTATAAATTATTCTCCCACTTGTATTTCAGATGCTTTACAGCACAAGGCATACTGGTAATTACATTTCTTTTCAGAATTTCTTCTTTGCTTCAGTCATATACAGCCTTCAGGATCATTCCTTAAATTCCTGAGTCCTGCCACTGTTACCCCTGTACCAACCCCAGGCACTTACAGAGTGGTTTTATGTTAATTTAGTGCTCCCTGAGAGGYTTTTCCCTGACAGCCTGAAAAAACAAAGTCTTCTTTTATTCATATGGCTAAAGTGCAGCATGGAAGGAATGCTACAATCTTCCCAAACAGTCCAGCAAGAGATCCTTCATTTCCAGTGTCTTCCTAAATATTTTTGACGACACTTCCAGAGCCCAGTATCTGATGTGAAAGTGGTTTGTGTTGTGGTCACTGAGAGTCAACTTTAGCAGTTATTTCAGTCCTAAATGGTTTTCWTTCTCCACCAGTATGGACTGAATTGGATCMATGGACCTCCCTTTGGTTCTTRCACTGAGGGTAAATGTTGTAGGTAAAGYAGATAAGGAATGATGCTCTCAGGGTTTGCTTCTGTGAGAGGTGAATCAAATTAGCCCATTTTGGCAATTTATTTAAGCACCAGAATATTTTGTATGCTTGTGTGTTTAGAAGCTGGCAGAACTGAAGTTCACATCCCAATAACATTCTCATTTATTCCCTTCTGTAGGCAACCTTTCAAGCCAGATGAAAGGTTCAATTCAGTCTCAGGGCATGTGCACAGATATCCTCTCTCCCATTCCCTCTTCCTCCCCARTGACTTAATTTACTTTTTAAACCAGAACAAACTGAAAACCAGAGAGGGCTGTCAATACTTTGAAAAGGAGGTGAACAAAGCAAGGAGACTCCTCAAGGCAGCCTCGAGCAACCTGTGGTGGGAGATCTGCACAACAGAAAGGACATGGCTAGATGGGACTTCAGTCTTTGAAACAGTGACCCCATGACATTCCTGTGCCTCTCAACCATGTGCATTTCCTCCTAAATCCTTGCATGTATTCCTTTTAGATCTCTGACACTTTTCCCTACAACAAAACCCTACAACTGATTTTTTACTACCACCCCAAGAGCAATCAACAGTGCCTGAAATTTAATGGAGCATTTTGTTAAGTTTGCAAATGGAATAGTGACCATGTGGAGCCAAATGCTGTGGCCAGGGCTGGTTTCCCTTTTCAGATATGAGTAGGGAATGTTTCCCTCACATGCTAATTCTGTTGCAACTTCAGGCTTGATCTTGATTAGTATTTAAAGGCATATTACTGGAAATTATTAGTGGAGGCATTTCAACCCCACAGACAAGTGGGGTTGAAATGCCTCCACTAATTTAAATATGGTATTGCTGCATAAATTCCACTACAAATGCACCAGCTGGTACCTGTAAAAGCACAACCTTCCAGTGTTTCTTTAGAATGCATTCCCTGATAAGTTTAATTTGCATTTAATTCTAGAAAAGGAATACCCTGCTGCCACTTCCCACCCCAACCAGACACCAGCTGTGCAGGAGGCTGCACATGGAGGCCCTGTTGAGAGACCTGTAGATAGAAAAATTAGAGTGATGGGTGATAGTCAATCACCACCCACATGAAATCAAACAGAAACAACTGCACCTGGGGCAGAGCWACCCTGGGTGTGTGGACAGAGTGGGCAATGAGACTCTAGAGGGCAATGCCACAGAAAGGGTCCTGSTGGATGGACAGTAGAACAYGAGCCAGCAGTGCCCTGGCAGCCAGCAGGGAAAACCCTGTCCTGGGGGGCATCAGGCACAACATTGCCAGCTGGGAAGGRAGGGCATTGTCCTGCTCTGCTGCAATGAGCTGGCTKCTCCTTGAGTCCTGGAGGCAGCTTTGGGCACCACAATATAAAAAAGATATAAAGCTATTAYAGGACATCCAAAGGAGGGCAACAAAGTGCCATGAGGAGAAG
This sequence comes from Alauda arvensis, assembly GCA_902810485.1. NCBI lineage: Eukaryota > Metazoa > Chordata > Aves > Passeriformes > Alaudidae > Alauda > Alauda arvensis. The sequence continues at coordinate 261,444 of CADDXX010000237.1, forward strand.
CCCCATAAGGAGCAGCTGAGGTCATTTGGTCTGATGAGCCTGGAGGAGACTGAGGGGAAACCTCACTGCAGTTGCAGCTTCCTTGTGARGGGAAGAGGAGGGGCAGGCACTCTTCTCTCTGATGACAAGTGACAAGACCCTCGGGAGTGATCTGAAGTTGAGTCAGGGGAAGTTTTGGTTGCATATTAGGAAAAGGTTCTTTACTCAGAGGGTGGTTGGGCACTGGAACAGGCTCCCCAGGGAAGCAGTCACAGCCCCAARCCTGACAGAGTTCAAGAAGCATTTGGACAGGGCTCTCAGGCACATGGTGGGATTGCTGGGGTGTCCTGTGCAGGGCCAGGAGCATTCTAWTTTCTGTATTCCAGGATTCTATAACTCTTGCCCTTGAGGAGCCCTGCTCAGGAGGCAGCACACAGCAAAGCAGTCTCCACTCAGGGAGGTGCTGCAGGGCCAGCCACAGCGCTGTGAATCCTGACACGGGGGAAGAGGTGGGCTGACAGGCAGCTGGAGGAGAGAGGTGCTGGCAGGCTTAAAGATGATGCAGAGATTGAAGCAGAGACTGAATCAGAGAAGTCAAAGTGGCAGATCTTAATTGAACYTGCTCATGATTTGCACTGAAGTTTTCCCAGGGTGGAACACCCAGCCCCTCTCCACGCGCATGCCGTGCTCCTTCCTTGCATGCTCTGTTTAGCAATGAAGTCACTGACCTTTTCATTGTCCTCATGATGCTTCCAAGTATTGAATGTAGGCTGCTTTCATCTCCCAAATGCTGGCAGTCCTCTTCTTGTTGTTAGCTATTTTGGGTTCATAGGAATTTTAGAAATCGACTTCTGGAGGYAAGGGAGCAGTGAAAGRGGATMAAAGGTATCAGGATATTCTATTAGGAGATTACTGGGAAAAGGAATATCAAGTGGGAACCTAGGTTTTGGCCCAGGAAAGAATCCCATGGGATATATGCTTCCTCAGGGTGGGTGCAGGCTCATCCATGGTWYKGATAATGGTTTCCTGAYAYAKAAAGATTYGTTCTCCAAGATTTACACCACCTTGGGATTTCTCATGGTCTCATGCTTTACCTCCTGAAGACATTGCACCCAAGAACAGCTTCAGAAGTTCCCAGAACCTRTTGGGTTTTTCCTGATTTCTAGCTTTGGATTAATCAATGAGGAGGCATAAAAATCAGAGAGTGTATTTTTCATCTATKTTAAAGGAGACATTAAGGAAAAAAGCAATAATTAGTGTATAATATCCCAGTGATGTGAGAGAAAAAAAGAGGAAGTACATTTAAAAAAAAAAAAAAGAAAAAACTCTAAACATGCTCTAGAGCTGTCAAGTAAAATAAAAACCAAAAGCATTTCCATTATGTAAGCTAGATCAGAAAACGTTGCCAGTAAAATGTTATTTTCTCATTGCTTTTTCACCAGGAGGTGGGGCTGTTAAGCACTGGATTTATTCAGTGATGCACTGAAAAACGGTGGATAAAATGAAAACCATCTTTCTATTCCTTTACCCTCTGAAACTCATTGTGTAAATGTGAATGAAAAGCATGAACTTTCTTGATATTTTAAGCATTGATTCCATATTCTGATTCAAAAACTGAAATGCTTTAAAAATTATTTTGCAATGGTTGAAATGAACTGCCTCTAGGAGTGAATTAAGTGCCAATAACTAATTAAAACATCAGCTTGGGAGACTGGAAAACTCAGGAGGTTTGCAATTATTACTATTCCCAAGTCTCTATTGTGYCTATTTCTAGGATACCTCTGCAATTCAGTAATGAGGACTAAGTCACAAAAAGAAATCACAGGACATTGCAATGCAGCTAATTGCATAATAAAAAGATAAACACAAATAAAGTCACTTGATTCTAATTCTGACAAACTGCCACAAGGGATGAAAGCAGCTTTTCTAAAATAAAGAGCCTGAGCTGAGGGAAATGCTTATTTTTGGTGCTTCCATGGCTCCTGCTTCATCACATCTGAGGGAGAAGTTGCAAACACCCCTGGGATGGGAAGATGCAGACACAGGAAGAAAACCTGTGACACAACAGGGAAGCAGGTGCAGGCCTGAGCCCTCACCACTGAGCCAAGATCCCTTAATGACAGTTCCACTTGCCCCTCTTCATTATCAGAAAGGACATGTAATTGTTGAAGATGCCCTTCCCCGTAAGAGATGTGTGAAGGGCGTGTTGTCACTGGACAGACTTGCCACTAGGATAATTTAAAGGGATTCTTTTCCCCATCATGCTGCGTTGCAAGCTCTCACCTAATCTATCAGGAAATTTCATTCTCACACTGTGCAGATCTGCTTCTGCACCTGCAAAGAAAGCACCTCTGATAGACATCTCCAGAGATTGTCTGTCCTTTCYCTGTCCTCCACCTTCTAGTGGAAGACATCCCTGSACATGGAACCGAGGTTGGATTAGATGAGCTTTGAACTCCCATCCARCCTCAACCATTAYATGATTCYAGGATTCAAAAAAYACCCTGGGTACAGCCCTCCCTGAAACAGAGCTAAATAAAGGACCTGAAGTCCACGCAGTGAATCTTCATAGACATCCACCTCAGGCATTCCAAGTGTCCTTGCTGGTCACAGGGTAAGGACTTCAGCTGCATCCCCAAACACCYGCCACATGAGGTGGCCCTGACCTGCTCACAAGCCAAAGTCACAGTCAGGAGGTGACTGGCTCAGAGAAGATGTGCCATCGAGGCACATTTACCAGGGAGATGTGACACAGTCAGCAGTGAAGTCAGGACTTACACCTGGCCACTGGTGCAGTGGAGTTCAGGGGTAGTGACAGATCTTTGTGTCCTGTGGCAGGCACAGCTCCTGCCAGCTCATCCAGATGCTTCCTCCCACTCACAGCACAGARCTTCCCTCTCCTCCAAGATGACTCATGCTGTGTTCATTTCCATCCACAGMCCAGTGCCTGCCAGGCACTAGGAATAAAGCACTGGGATGTGGCCTGGGATGTCCTGGTGAGATGTGTCTGCAGTTTATTTGGTCCAGTGAAGTCCCAGCAATTTGCTCTCCTCCATGACTTCATCTAGGTGCTAAGCAAGATGGAATCTCATGAACAAGAGAGCTTTTGTTATAGTCAGCTTCCTTGTGTTGCACCCTATCTGAAAACTTCCAAGTTTTCAACCCCAAAATATGTTTAAGCCATCCACCACATATTTGTGAAAAATAGTTTCAAAGGTTAATAATAATAAAGTCAAATAAGTGTGGATACCTTATTCCTATCCATAAGTAGAGAGCATGAAGTAGGCAGTGAGAGTTTGATTTTCATATCCATATAAAAAACATCAGGATCTGGTTTATTAAAACCTGAAGAAGGTTTTAATGCATCCAGGTGGGTTTTGAGTGTCTCCAGAGAGGGAAACTCCATGACCTCTTGTGAGTAACCTGTCCCACTGCTCTGCCAACTTCAATYGATGTAAGGAACTTTTTCCTTGTGTTGAGGTGAAACTTGTGTTTTAGTTTAAGACCGTTGATCCTTGTCCTGTCCCCGAGCACCACTGAAAAGAGACAGGCACCATCTTCTTGGCACCTGCCTTGAGATATTTATATGTGTTGATAAGATCCCCTCTCAGTCTTCTCTTCTCCAGACTAAACAGGCCCAGATCCCMCAGTGTTCCCTCTGTGGGTGCTCCAATCCCTTAATCACCTTTGCTGACCTTCTCCAGTGGCTCCTTGTCTCTYTTGTACTGAGATCCCTGTCTCACTCACTGGGGCTGAGCAGAGGGGCAGGATCACCTCTCTTGGCCTGCTGGCATTGCTCTTCCTGATGCAGACACCAGAAAATATTTAACGCTAATATTTGGGAAGCACCAGCACTATAAAATCCTGGTAGACCTCTGGGAGTGTCCATTCCTTGATGCCAAGGCACAGAGCACAGTCTGTATAGGCCAACAACAGAAAAAGGTCAGCACATACTGACATACAAGAACATCTTGAAGATTTTGACCAGAAACAATGTAGAGTTTTCTGTCCAGATATTAAATTCCTATTATAAAACATACTGGACTGCTGGGAAGGCAGAGTCATAAGCTATTCTGAGAAGGAGAGATATTATTGCAGAGTGATCTAAAAGCTGCAGATGGGAGTTTTACTGTGGCTTCAATGAAGCCAAAWTATCATCCTACAGCACAGAACCCTTAAGCTGGAAATTTTGGGTACAGCACATAATCAATTGACCATTRTGCATTTCTCTGCTCCTTGCTTGAAACAGGGCAAAATAACTGCTTACAAATACAGAACAGAAATACAAAAAATACAAAYGGAAATGACAAAATAACTGACTTAACTATTATGAGTTATTAATTCCTTGGTTATCATTAATAATTTTATTTTCTTTTGGTTTCTTCTTATGTTGAAAATACAGAAAACCCAGGAAAATCAGAACCTATTTTAGTTTCCATGAACCTTTTTTTTCCCCCTCAGCCAGCAGCAATTTTCTAGTCATGAAACTTTGCTTTACCTCTGGCTAAAATTTCACACCCATTTAGTATTAAAATTTGACAAACTGGAAACATTACAGTGGAATTATTAAGTAGTTTGAGGCTACAATTTAATCTACTATAAAGCTGACTCAACTGGGAGGGAATGTCTTGTGGTAGATTTACTCTCTGGGCTTAATAAACTTTTTTGTACTTACAGCCTAAATAATTAACCACAGTTTATGCTTGACACTGCAATATTCTTCTTTGCATATAGACATGACTGAACTGAYTTGACTGTGGCATCTTATGGGCAAAACTGCTGTTTCTTCTGCCTTACACTGAGAAAATTAACAGGTAAAAGCAATAATATAATGAATCTCAATCAGGCAAGAGAAGGACTGTAAGGTGCAAGCAAATATTTGCATCCTGATTTTGATTTCAATCTATTATTTTTTGTGGTGGAAATAAGAGAAGAAACCACATGAGCTGTCACATCTGGAACCTTCATATGAAAATGTTCACAACCWTTGCTCAACACAGCCTTTGGTCCCACCAATGAGATATTGGAATTTCCAGCACCTTTGTCTCACTAATGAAATAGGGGAGTAGATGTCCACAAATTCCTAACTATGATGGTCATGTTGTATTTCCTTTGAAGGTCTTTTGAGCACCAACAAATAGATTGGAATTAATTTATGAACTCGTGGGGGTTCGAGGATTGGTCAGGTTGCTGTTGTCTTCCTTGTGCCAAAAAAGCACAGATGTATTTCAAGCAAATTCTCTCCCTAGCTGGAAGTTGAATGCAGTGTCAGGGCCCATGAAGAAGTGCACACAAAGCCCAGCTATGATGGGTTCTGCTGTATGCAGAACATGAATTGAAAGGTGACAACCTCAGCCAAAAGAAAATTTAAAGGACMAAAAGTGTAGCAGATTAATTTTAAATATTCTTACAGTGCACCAATAATGAAGAAAAAATGATGGACACTTTAAAGGTAGTAGGAAATGKGCTTGTGAGCAGAAGTCAAAGTTCAGTTTGATTTTCCTGTGTCAGATTGCCCTTGCTGAACTATGRTGATCATTTATTATTTCAAAAGTTTTCTAAGTGTTCCCAGTGTAGGAAACTGCAGAGTGTGATTAAAAATTGGCACAAGGGCACACCCAGATCCTGATCCCAGTTTCTCAATTTTGAAATGGGCTCAGAGATCTTATTTGSAGATGCTCTCTGAAAACAGCACATCTCTGCTTATACCATCAATCCTTTTAGTTCTTCCTGTCATGGGATCTTTGCAGTGATGGCTTGCTTTAACATCTTAATTTATGCTGCAACACAGTCCAAAGATGCTTCTGTTCTATTGGGATACACAACAGCTACTGAACTCATAATGGTGAAATAAATCCCAATAAACTGAGTATAAATGCTCCCTTTAGCTTGAAAGTTTTCATCAATTATTTTGAGATTTAGCTAAACATGGATAGTACCTTTTTAATTGTTGACTTTTTCACATTTTGATTTAACTGGATTTTATTTTCWTTTGTTTCTTGTGAAACATAGTTGAGAATATCTTCTAGAGGGGGGAAAATATTTGACTTGTGTAACAGTGAAAAGCTTGTCTCAGAATCTTTACTGAGCTGAAACATTCATTGAAACAGGAATGTTTAAATGTGAAGAAATTGAAAACAGCTTTTTTTTTACTGCTTTTGAATGGCTGGTACATATTTTTGTATTATCAGAATATCAGCAGATGTTACAGTGTGGTTCTGTCTGGCAGGGCTCAATAAATGTTTAGCAGATGATGGGCATGAAGTTCTTGTGTTGTAAATATTTCTAGAACATGACTCAAAAAAACCACTGTAGATGGTAGTACATGATTTGCTGTATGCATGTGTTTACCCTTTGCTTCCCTAGGGCACAATTTAGCATGATATCCCTTCACTATTCACCCCTTCCAAATGCACTTCAAGCTGTAAAAATAAACCCATTTGTGTTCACCTTTACACCTACTTTGCTTACTCTGCTTCATTGATGCTGATGTAACCCAGGAGACAAGGCATTCACTGCTTCAGAGTTTATTAGATTTACAACCCAAGAACCTGGCCTGAGAAAGGATTAGATTCAGAGCAGGCTTTTTACTTAATAAATWAATCTGCCTTCAGTTCAGTTTTTTCTCGATTAGGCAGATACAAAGAAATCCTGCATTTCATTATGCAAAAACTTTAGTGTATTTTTCTATTATCATAAGAACCTCTTTTCTTCTTTACTGTTCCAAAATGACAGAAAGTTTCTAGGTTTTTGAGAGAGCTAGAGACCATTAAACACCATTGAAATGAAAACCAAAATCCAACAGGAAATCTCAAAACCTGGGGAGGTGAAGGTCTTTTCCCAAATTATGCAATATGGACTTGGTGTCTTATACCAAAGAGAAAAAACAGCCTTTGAAAAAGGCAACCACGAGTGGGAGGAAGCCTAGAAATCAGACTTGGCCAGCCTGTGCAGCAGAACAGAACTTTGTGGGTGTTCATCCTTCACCAGAAATGTAACCCACAAAACAGGCACCAGTCCCTGCTCTCATTCCAGCCCTCATTCCTGTTYCATCCACCCCTGCTCAAGAAAAGCAAACAGAAACACCAACCCYTTCAGAATAGTAGCACATTTCAGTGGGATAGAAGACAGGAGAYACAAAGTAGAGGAGGAGATTGCATTTTGTGAAAAAAACCAAAGGGACCAGCGAAGTTGCTTTTGTGGGATGACTTTCAGTTGTTCTAACTTGCAGCAGGAACAACAAAAACATCTGGAGATGTTTGGCAGGTTCCTTTCTGCTGGCAAGGTACTTCAGCTGCTGAAATTCCTCTCCCCCCAATTTCTTATGTAATTTGGTTTTATGCAATTTAATTTGCCTGCCTTCACACAGTCCTCAAACCTGATTCTTTTTACAATGGAGCCCCTTTGCATTTCCTTGCCTTCATAAARGGGATTTATATTTTATACTTGCATYGATTTGAAGGAATTCTGTCCCATCAGAGTGCWGAGAAAAATAGTTTAATGACTCTGMAAATCTGTCTCCATCCACTGGATCTGGTTTAATTTAGTCTCAAGATCTCTGGCTGAGGTGCACAAAGCATTCCTGTTCTCCAAAGCATTCATAGCTGTAGTGAAAGAGCTGTGAATTCCTAGGAGAGCCTGAAGTCACCTGTCRGTCCAGAAGGTTGCTGAGGCATTTTCACACCTACTTAATTGTGSTGTGGTTAGGTTGGGATCACATTCCTGAATCGCATGGAGTCCACATGTGAGCATGTGAGACTGCAGGATTTGGCTTTCAATGGTTTAGAGAGAGATAATGTGGGATCAACATTCTGCAATTTTGGAACAAATAAAATCTATTATTCACTTGATAGGCCAGAGAAGAACTTGAGAAGCAGAATTTATGAACTTTGTCATAAGCACTGTCTGGATAAAAAGCTTCTCCATTTCCACAAAGCCATTGCTTGCATCCAGCTTGCAGGTGTCCTCCCAGCACTCAGTGATCAGTTCCTTGCTGAGTTCATCATCTGGGTACCTGGTTATCATCTCCAGCTGGGGAACAGAGGAGCGAAGGATGCTGCACTTAGAGACAGCATGAGATCATAGCAGCCCCCTGCTCATTACTACTGCTCATTACTACTTCTCAGACCAAAAGATTATGCTGTTCTYGTGCTGCACTTTGATGAGCCAGGCTTTTTCTTTCAGCCTTCTTTTGTTTCTGGTTTCCTTTCACCTTTTTTTTCTTCACATTCTTATGCTGAATTTTAGTAACCTCTGAAACAGTGCAAGATGTGCTTTATACCTTCTCAGCAATGTTCTCTTGCTTGTTCTGTCCTTAATATGGATTTTTCAGTTATTTGGGTTTTTTTTTTCCTCAGGGGCTATTTTTGCTTATTTTGACTGAGCTATATTTTGCTTGACAAGAARCAAAGAATGACTTTTCTATTTTTCTGTTTGTTTGGTTTTTTCCTTAAATACAGTCAGGGTATATAAGGAATTAAAACAGGTCTGTAAAGTGYATGCTTYCCCCACTAGGGAGATACAGACAGTRGAAGCACTTCAACTGGTAAGAAAATGGCAAAAATCCATAGTGTAGATGCAACTGTGCTGTAAATGTACTCTTTGTTAYCAGAAAAGGAAAGTAATACACAACATCCACAAAGAATGCTCAAATCTGTTGGGGATTTTGTTTTGCTTTGTTTTGTTTGTTTTTAATCTGTATTATTCTACTCATATTAGTTGACCTCCTGATATTACTTGGGGAAAACATTGAGGTTGGAAAAAAAAACCACATGGAAATTGGATTTTTGTGAAAACACGATGAGAATAGTTTTACTTAACAAAATAATGAATTTCAGTAAATATAAATCATGCCATACAGATATGACATAGCAAATGCATGTGTTGCTATTGCTTTTAAGAATTGTGTGTAAAGGAATGTGAATACAAAATTAAAAGAACAAATCCTGAGAAAGAAATAACTAATTTTAGTGCAGAAATCTTACCTAGTTTATCTAAGTTCAAGAAACTGAATGTCAAGAATATTTTCGTATCTTAGACAGGAGATTTAAAAATCCCATTCTTCAGGGACAAAAGAAGGTGTTCAGAGTGCCAGGACCCTCTTTTATTTACTTCAATCAATATTCTGAAACATTTTAATCTATAAAAGTGCAACAAGATATGATTACACTGTTTCCTTGCAATCTAAATAAGGCAAAGTTTATGTTTATGTCTGCTTAGCAATTGGGTGATTTCTTCTACATTTTTGCCCATCTAAACTCAGTTGTTTCTCATGCTTCTGATATTGTCTGGTCCTAGAAATTTCTAACTAGCTGACCTGTATTGCTTTAAATGTTACTCCATGTATGCTAATCTCATGCTCTTATCCATTCTGTCTGCAATGGCTGTGACACAGTTTTCTACACTATTGTTTAAAATGAAGAATTAGGATTAAATTATGGATACACATAGGACCTTCCATTAGCACAGCTGTTCCAGTGAGTAATCACATGCTCAGACCCAGACCAGAGCATCTATTTCAGCCAAAACTTTTCAGATGAGGCTCAAAATCTTCTGATTTAACCTATTTAGGACCAATTTMGCCTACTTAGCCTAACCAGGATTTAGCAGAAATCAAGCACTTAATAAAATTACTAAATTTAACACAGCACCTATTCTGAGTTTCAGAAGTGAAAAATTCCTGTGACAAAGTGCAAGAGATTCCACAAAGACAGCAGGTGGTGTGGGATCATGACCACCCAACCCTGCCTGTGTGGTTGGTCAGAGGATGGGTTTGCTTGAACTGGCTGAATTGAAGAGTTGATACAGACAGACTGAGAAAGAGGCAAGAAATAAAGAGTTCTCACTTTTACAGTTAAATCAGGCAAATACTGGAGCACGTTATAGTTTTGATATTACATTTCTTCCACCTAGGTCTGCATCAACCTTAGGAATGCCCATCACCTGAGATCTGGGGATGTCAGGGCTAGGAGGAATGTGTGTCATCCCTGCACTAGAAAGGGCAGTTACTGGGATCCCTGATCAGCCTTGCTGATGGAAATGTTTGTCCTCTTGGGTCAAATCCCAGCATTGCTCTCAGGGCTGTGTACAAACCAGGAGAACCTTGCTGCTCTAACATACAGTTCTGCTTGGGCCACGGAAGCACAGGAAAATTTGATGAATGCATGGGTTCGTTCTGCTGTTTGTGGATGTGTTTTTATCTTTGTTGAAACCCAAAGATTTAATTTGTTTTAATTTATAACAATGTGGTGTGATCAAAACTCATTATTTTTCTAACCATTAATGTTGTGTGGCTTAAAGAAACAGGATTTTTTTCCTCTGGTTACATCATTTCAGGGCCTTTCCATTTTTAAAGGGGCARRTCATCTAGGAGATAAAATCTTTGATGCTGCAGAGCTGGGTTTTAGTGGGCCTCAGAAGATATTGCATCAGCTTCAGTGAAAGGATTTGATAATTCCCAACAACTTCATTGTTCTCCACCAGTTGTAAATGAAAGAGGTCTACAATTAGAACTGAACWAACTAATACTTTTACTGAACAAAGATTACAAGAATTGAGGGAGCCTGAGTGGAGACATCACTTACAAGTCACAGAGTTCTAGCTGTTATTAATTTACAATGCATTAATGATGAAGAATCATTGATTTCAAATTTGCTTCAGTGGGGAGAATAAGAACATATCTTTTCAAAAAAGCACAGAGGAAATGCAAACAAAGAGCTCTATTTCCTTACTGAAGCCTAGGAAAGCTCTGTGGTTTCCAGGATAACTACCACTGTCCCCTGGTGAATGCTGCTGCTGCTCTAGCAGATGCAGTTAAGAGTATTGGTACAGAAAAATCCATTGAGTAAACACTCACCAGAGATCYCTGTCCTTACTAATTCCTCTTTCCTTTGGAGGGAGTTGGTGTCCCTAGAGAGCAGGGGATCTCCATGGTCCCTGAGTTCAGGGACAGCAACTTTATCTGGCCAGGAATAAAACTGCAGCTCACGTACAAGGTGCTCTCCTGTGCACTGTGAACCCCAGAGCAGATCAACAGGACCACAGATCTCACCTAGAACACTTGGCACATTCAGTGCTTGAAAGACAATGAAATGCAACTTTTTGCTGACAAGTTGAGGTATTGATTTGTACAAAAATAACTTTTGAGCTGATAAGATAAATAGCAAGATAATTATTATACACTGTGTGTGTGCAACATAGATAGATTAGACAGATAAATAGAAAGATAGAGATAGATAGATTAGATAGATTAGATAGATAGACAGACAGATAGATAGATAGATAGATAGATAGATAGATAGATAGATAGATAGATAGATAGATAGATAGATAGATAGATAGATAGATAGATAGAATTCAGTTATGATAGATGCTGAAGTCTATTTTCCACTGGATCCATAAACACCAGGGAAATCTGTGAACCAGTCTTATGTAAAGAGTTCTGTATTGAGCAAGCCTTTGGCAAAAGGGTGAATGGAAACAAKGAAGGTTTTCTGCCTGTGTATTACCAGCTTTTTGAAAATTAACCCATATTTGTCATTATCTTAAAGGATATTAAAGGGTACAAATATTTTCCTAATYACATTCAATGAACTAAAATATTATCAAGAAGGATAGAAAGGAATTCCAAGAGAGAAAGACTTCCTTAGTCAAAGACCATGGTTACATTTGCAGTTTGGCTACTAATCAATATTCCTTACATTAGAATTCTAGTATTTCTCCTGGGTTTTAGGAATGCAGTTGTGTCCCTGAGTGGTGCAAACTATTTTCCAAGGAATAATGAAAATTAACTACGTCAGCCATAAGAGATTCCAGATTTGCTGTCATGGATTCCTTTGGACAAGACATCCAAYATCAGTATTAACAGAAGGGCTGTCAGCCTGGTGAAACAATCAACTCTACACATTTTAGATGCATTTATACATGCTAATTTTTGTATGAGGTAGAAGTACATTTTACTTGCAAATTTAATGATTACCCTGAAGATGCTCGATGTAACTTGCAGGTAAAGAGAGGCATCTCTCTGCAAAAGGGCAAGAAATGGGTCTCASTCTTTGTTTCTCCCTCTAACCACTACACCATGAGCCTGACTATTAGCAGGGAATGTTTGGGTGGAAAAGTGATAAGGGACTGATCTTGCAGCTTCATTTTCCTCTTCTACTCCCTGGTTAAATTCCAGGTATGCCCAGTTCTGGCAACAATTTTGTCTTTCCATAGTATTTATTCCTCCCACTTGATGCAACTGGGATTTGAGCTCTCTACAAGACAACTTGTTGAACCACACTCATATTTGACTAACTTTGGTGTCTTGTGAATKAGGTGAAAATTGCCTGTTAAAAATGGGTGTTCAGTCCTTTTCCTTTGCCATGACTGGAACTGTTACCTGAGAGAGAGTTCAGCAGTAAATCCCAGCCTGCAATAAAAATGATGCTAGATTGGAAAATTCAGAAAAAGGCTTATGAGGAAGATTAGAGGTCTGAGAATTTTTTCTTTTAGTGAAGGATTTAGAAAGCTGAATGTATTCTGTTCAAAGAAAAGAAGTAAGTAGCAGATTTAATCAAAGCACAGAATTAGCAATAGGGGTGGATATTTCTGATGCCAGCATCCTCCTTAATCTAGGACAGAGAAGTTAATAAAAATCAGTGCTTAGAAGATAATACTAGACAATACAATTTCAGATGCAAGCCTTAACTTCTAGCACTGAGCAGGAAATGGTGAAAAAAACTTTTTTTTTTTTTTGTTGAGTCTCTAGACTCATCCTTTGTTTGAAAAATAATGGTCCAGATACAGGAATTGCACAGTGAAAAGCTATTGCTTGTGTTGGCCAGGAGCACAGCTCAGRTCAGTCCTTAAATTCACAGCTCCCTGGAGTGAATCATGGGTCCTCTGAATAGACCCCAAGGAAAAGAGCACAGAGACACAGGACAAATGTGGAGTTGGAAATGGAGAGCAGAGTGAGGTGATGGACCCTATGTTAGACMGTGGGTGGGAAAAATCAAAAATAAAAGGTAGCCTTCCTGTTTGTCAGTGTATTTCTATATTTGTTTGGCCACAGAAACTATTATAGCAACTAGGACTCATCAGGAAAGTGTTTTTCTTTTTTAAACCTATTGATTTTTTAGAAATAGCAAGCAAACAACTGAAGACTATTTCAAAAGCTTTGGCTAAACCTCAAAATRTATCACAGGATTTGCAGTTTGCAGTCACTGTGCCCTCAGCAATTTTGACTTTTTTTTTTTTCTGATCAGGATTCCCACTTCACATACTGTGCTTTTCTTCTCCTGTTCTTATTGAGTTACTTCAGTGTGTCAGGAGAATCCCACAGTCAGAGGTATCATGTGAAAGCTGGGCACAGGTCAGTGAGCCTGAAAATAGGAGAATAAAGGAAGGGAAGCAAATAGACTATGACACCAGGGAGCAGATTGGCAAGGTTTTCATCAAAATTGTGTATTGTGCTCACCAATATTCAGATTTCTTCTGAATAAATTCACTTTTAAATTAGAAAACATTATCCAAAGCAAGACATGAAATTCTGTTTTCCACACAGAATACATATTTTAAAAAATGTATGAATGTAACACAAAATTACTTTCTTCAGTTTCAACAAAAAAAAAAGTCAGCTAGCGATTTTAATGACTACCACTGGTTGAAAAAATAATAATTTCAGTGTTTTATCATTCTAAAGCTCAGATGTTTATCTGACACATCTCTGAGTATTTGATTGGCACATTTTTAATACAGAGGGTCTCATAAAAGTAATATTTTTATCTCTGAACATTATTAGCAATCTRCTTGCTTATTTTTACTCATCGCTCTATAGCCAAGATCAAGATYAAGAGAAAAAAGTGAAATAAACTTTTGTTAAAATTACAGGTACARTTTAAAGAATGGAGGTTACTTCTTGTTTTATGAAAATTGACTGACATACTTGAAATAAAGGTATCACTGTGAGAAAACATTTAAAGTTTTCAAGTCATTAAATTATTATATAAAATTATACGGTGTTRTAAAATACTAAAAGCAAATATAATTATATATTATAAAAATATATAGATATATCTCATATTTCTAGATGCTATTATATATAAAAGATATAATTCTTATGACATTTAATGGTTTAGATATTTATTTTGTAGTAGTTKCAAATTTTACTTTTATTAAATGGTACTCAGGATAAACATTGGCACRCCATTAATGAAACAGTTCTTCATAAATTTTGTTGATATTACTGTCAGATGGGAAACCTGTAGCTTGATTTAATCTGGAAAAATATGGCACTTAAGTTCCCGTGTGAGAAAGTTAATAATGGCTGGATAGATTCAAGTTTCCATGACAACATATTGCTGTGCTGGATCAAGTTGGATTTTACAGTCACAAATTGTTTTAACAATYGAGTTCAGCAYGAAATAGGATCAATGTACCATTAGGRACTGGCCTGAATCTGCACAGGAATTAACAGAATCRTRGGATCATTAAGACTGGAAAAGACCTCTAAGGTGRTTGAGYCYAAACTTTGACCAAACACCAACCCCTCAAACAAACCATGGCACTGAGTGCCAAATTCTTAAACACTTCCAGGGATGGTGAMTCTGCACTTTTCTGGGCAGCACATTCYWATGTTTGACARCCCTTTCAGTGAAGAAATTCCTCCTGATGTTCAACCTGAACTTCAGTCCATTTCCYCTTGTTCTGTCCTTAGCTGCCTGGGAGAAGACACCAACCCTCACCTGCTTACAAACTCTSTTCAGCTGCTTGGAGRGAGCAGTAAGGTCTSCCCTGARCATCCTKTYCTTGAGGCTGAACATCCCCAGCTCCCTCAGGCACTGCTCATGTGATTTACTCCCCAGATCCCTCACCAGTCCCATCTCTGGACACRCTCCAATAATAAAGGTGCAACCCTTCTGCTTCCTGAGGCTCTGCAAAAGCAGCTTCACTTGCAGRGCACAGATACTGTGAATCCATTTGCTTTTCCACCTGGGACAGCTCTGAGACTGGGACCTTCTTGCTTTAGTACATTCTGCAGTAAAACACATTTGAGTATGGAGGTTGTTCCATTACAGTAAAAAATTCTGGTACCATTTCACACTAAGTCCTTTTCATCTCTCACTCTAATGCTGTATCTCTTTGCCATTTTGATTCTGGATGAAGAAAAAAGCAATCATCTTTGGAAGTGGTGAAATTCTGTTTAGATCCTTACATCTCTTTTGCTATCTGGAGAGTTTATTAGCTTAGTTCAGTCTTGGTTTTCTCTCTTCAATACCTTGTGTCCTCAAACACCTTTCTCCCATTGTACATTGTCTCAGTTTGAGACAAATTAGAAGGAAACATCCTTAAAGGGGCAWCTCCTCTGGGCATAAAGCAGATGATGGGGGATACAGTACAACAAAATCACCCCAAGACACACATTTATCAGCAGCTTCCTGTGATGGACGTTGGCATTGAGGGAATTAATGGAGGCGGGACTAATGAGGATGGAACCAGTAATTGTGGTGAGAGTTTGTGTGACAGCAAATTTGATGGTCCAGATTTCATGGTCCAAATTTACAATTAACAATTGAAATTCACTTAGGGCACCTTGTYGTAGCAAACCAGAGTATCTCTCTAGTTCTCCTAGATGGGCAGGAGCCTAGACGGGGGGGTGATCCTCCCTAGCCTGTGCCAGAAACAGTAGTAACTTTTAGTCTCAACCCATAAAAAAAGCACTACCAGGATTGTCTGAAGATTTAGACATCACAAGAGTTTAATTAGTGTAATTTTTGTTATGTCACTAAGTGAGTAGAAAGTTTTTAAATTTTACTACATAAACATAAAGATAGAAAMAAATCAGTGTGATAAGAGCACATGTTTCTATCTTCCTTTTCCTCTTTCCTCTTTGCAAAGAGTTTTGACTTTTTAAAATTAGTAAAAGTAAAATTTCACTACATAACATAAGTTTTAGTTATTAGTGTTTAGAGAAAAACAATGTTAACGTAATKTAGAATATAAAAGCCCAGACACTGTCGTAGACAAAAGAGAAACCATTTTCCAGCTACTTGTGAACTTCACACTAAACAAAAAGAACTTAGAGATAAAATTTGTAAAATAAACATCTACAGTCCACAACCCAGACGTTCTCCAATTCCTTCTTTCAAGCATGGGCCAGTAAGAAAAAAAATGTACACTGCCGGAGTTAATCTCAGAAGAGATAACTCCAACACCTTGTTATTTCTATGATGCTTCCCCTCTATCATGTTTCCTGTCTCTTGTTTACTTTGATGTGTCTGTTTTGGGGGGAAGTCTGTTAAGGGCTGGCACAGGGACAGCCACATTTACAATGGGAAATGAGAGATCACCACAGCATGGAGGCTGAGCTCAGCTGGTGGGGCTCAGGAACATGAACATCCTAACACAGTGTTAGAAAAAGGAATGGAGACCACAGTGCAGATAATTTGACATCARTGTGTCTGACATAGATCATGTTTCTGTATTGCATCCATCACAAGGAATCTCCTGTCTCAAGTGAAGACTGGAAAAAGTTATCTGTAATATGAAAGTGAAATAACTGTGTTCTTCTGAATTAATTTTTGGTTGTATTATATTCACAAAGTAACTTTTGAAAGCTTATTTAAACAATTAGCTAAAGAATTAAGATTTCTGCTGTGTTAAAATTAAAACAGTTGCCTTAAAAAATAAAAATATAATAATTTTTTATAAAGTTTATTTTTTAGAAAACTAAACCAAACCAAACCCATTCCCCTGAAAATTTAGCTTCTAGCCAGGAATAAGGTAAAATTGAGGTTATTATTGAGGGTATTATTCTCCAAATGACTATTTATGTAAGGAAGATAGTTTTATTGAAACACTCTTCTTGTGAGTATTAAACAGCTTTTTACATATTATTCATTCTGACAGCTCAGGCCCRTGGGATTCTTCCTTACCTGGTATGGACCCTGAGCAGACATGAGGCAATTATGGCAGTTCATTGGTCTGGAAGAGAGCACAGGGTGGGSTGTCCTGTGTGCAGCAGCACATCACTACAGGAGGATATTTTGGTACCAGTCTGATTTTACATATTATTAAAACCAGTGGTTTGGGAAATTGGAGGGTGAAGCAAAGTTTTTACAGCCTGTGAATCCTTTCTGCTTCTCTGGGTAGGACTCCTCGTACCTAAATTTTATTATCAAACTGTTCAGTGTTCAGCCCACTTTTAGAATCTGTGAAGGGGAGGAACWGGAGATAAAAATTCACCTCTTCTCTCTCAAACCCATTTAAGGATGGGATAAGTAATTTTTTTAAATGTGCCTGTTGATCTACATGTATTAGGAGAAACAAAAGCAATGGTTTAGATTAAATGTCAAGGGTTTTTTCCAGCTACAAATAATAACTGAAAAAGTGACCTTTAACTACCATGCTTTTCACACATCTTTTGGACATCCCTCCATTCTTTTTTTTGACTTCTCTGATGAGAGAGGTAGTGTGATACAAAACCAGCCTGCTCTGCAAGTGTTGCCAAAGGCAGAAGATGATTTGATTTCTAAATAATATTTAGTGTATTTGAGGCATGAGTTTTCTCAAATTTCTATAGTGATCAAAGGCCATGCTTTTGATATTAACTCTGTATTTGAAAGAGCACCTAATTGAATTAAAAGTCAAKATCAGGTCATTGAGCTAAAAACTATTATGTTGGGAAAGTACCARTCTTCAAAAGCAAAATGTACTTCACTGTGGGAAAATAAATGTTATTTACCTTAATTTGAAAAATGTTATTGTTTTCATGTTTTTGGGTGCTGTTTCCCAATGCAATTACAATGGTAGGTGAGAGTCAATTAARGCCTGATTTCATAGCTTTAAATAGAACTGGTCTTGCCTAGCTGTGAAATTATCATTTATTKGCTAAGTAGGCTATGTGCTGGCTCACTGGGTGAAATTAAAATACATTTGAATGTCTTTTTTGATCAGGTTTTTATCTTTACGTAGTAAATCCTATTCATAGGATTTTTTCCTCCTTTTTTCATTTTTTCTCTCTGATTAAGAGAAAATGCAAAACACTGAGCAGTGAATGACAAAAGAAAGACTGTTTTATGCTAATAGATATCTAAAGCAGCCCATGGAACAGAAACAATTGAGAACTACTGAAAATGGAGCCTCACAGAGATTATGCTAATGGAGATTTCATTTTAAAAAGATGAATTTTGACTTTTTCCTACTGAAGTATTGTAATTACTGTAGAAGTGAAGCAGTAAACAGAATCTAATGACTGATCTTATCTTGTATAACTTTCTATAACAAAAATATCACATGAATTTTCATCTACAAGAAGACTGATGTGATCATTAYAAATCAAATGGAATAGGATAGATATGATTAATATACTTGTGCAAAAGCTCCAGAGAACTGGAAGTTGCTCAATGTGAAGCCAATGGATCTTTGAAGGGAGATTCCAGGAACTGCAGAGTAATGGTGTGAGACCCTGCAGCACCTTTAATGAAGAGCAGAATTGATGGACACATGGACAAATAGTGGATGTGTGCCAAGGTATCCTTTGGAAAAGAAATCAACCCTTAAATGCCTGCAGGGGTTCTTTGGAGAACTAAAAAAATACGTGGACTTAATAATAATATATTTATTTGGACCTGTTAATTTATTTTTTTCAACTTCCAAAAGATATTCAATAAAAAGCCAAAGAAAGGCATAAAGTCATCTTCTCAAAATAAAGCTGCTGCAGTATAAAGTGGGAGGTCCTTTTCTGGTTGAATTATTTGTAAATTGCTAGGAAAATGGGGATAGCAGGAAGCAATCAGATTTACAGCATAGACAGGTTCTGTGGCAGAGTTTCCACAGTGTCTGTCCCGAGAAAGGGATGTGAATAATGAGGCAGAAATTTGCTAATGACACTAAGTAATTTATGGTAAGGAAGACAGGGAAGCTGATGGCTTCTGGAAGATATTACAACACTATCTGGAAGTAATGCCTGGAAGATATTACAATGAAGCAATAAAAAGATAGATGGCATTCAATGCAGGTAAATCTTAAGTGAGGCTCAAGCAGTAACAGTCCAAACTTTACACAGAAAATTATTGGTCTTGATTGAGCTGTTTTAGAGCAGAAAAAAAGGGTGATGAAAGGTCTGGAACAGGTCTGAAACAGGTTCTGCATCCTATGTAGGGCAAGCCTTTTCAACCTGCAAACAGAGAGTTCAGGTGGGCATTACTGAGACCTATTTGTTGTCTTTTCTGGCACAAAACCAAGCTGCCTGATAGAAATGAACATAAAGGAAACTGGCAAGTGGCAAATTGAAAAAAAAAAATTGAAGAGAGCAGCTTTCATATAGGATGGAGAATCTTCCCAGGCTGCTATTTACAAGGACAGCTGTCTGTTTCTGGAAGTCACTGAGTCATCTAAATGGATCTATGATTCTGTAAAATGCTGGAGGCAAGGAGAGTATTTTTGGGAAGTATTAGTATTTGCAGCATAATGCCACCTCCCAGATAGTCACTGTTGGCCACTGTCAGAGATAAAATTGTGGAATAACTGTATCACAGTTSTGACACAACATGCCTATTTTTATATGGTTATTATCAGGTCCRACCTCTTGCATGCTGTGGTTAAGTGTAGACCACAAAAAGGTCATTTTTTCCTTAGGAGACAATGCATTAGAGTGATTTAAAAATAGATGAAGTATCCAAGGAGCATACTTGAAAAGACCAAAGTCTTCTGTAAAGGTTTCACAAATTATCAACCTGTATGTACTTTTTGAGGGTGTTAAATCATTACGCTTTCTTTGCAGTATTTTCTTTTAATTCAGAAAAAAAAAAATCTGTTGCTTAACAAAGCAGAAGTACTGAAAATAATGGAAATTTCATTTAAATTAAAGAGGTTTCTCTAATTTTCCAAAAAAATTTAGCGAGGTTTGATGTATTAAATTACTATGTGCCACTTGTGCTTTTGCAGCTGTTGGTAAGGACTCAATTCAACTGTGTTTAAGTATTTATCACTGCGTGAAAGTGGCTCATGGTATCTGAGACATCTTCAAGGGTCTGGCAGATACAACACAAAGGTTAAGCCAGACACTTCTGTAACAGGAACTCAAAATCAGACAAGATAATAACTGTGCCACAGCAAATGGTACCAATGATTAACTGCAGTGTAACTGTCCCTTGTGCACCTATCATCCCTTGTGATGGGACTCAGCCCAAAAATACCAGTGAAAAAAACATCATCTCCATTTTTATTTGAATTAAGAATATGTAAATGGACAATCACTTACATTCTCCACATGGTCATATGTTCAAATACAAAAACAAAAATGCTCAGGCTTAATGTCCATTGCTAACCAACTTTGTAAGTCCTTTTTTGTTCTTTTTCTAAATAACATGTTTTTCTCTTTCTGTAATGTGATAGAATGTGCAGAATCCATTTGTTGGGCAAAGTGGTTACAGTTTTGTATCAGTTTTTTAATTGAGCATACTGGCATAAAAGTAAATTTTGTATTTATTAGTAGATATATATTCCAGTAGAACAACTTCAAAAAACCACACAATAATGACAATTTGTCTTTAATTAAGCATTTCACTGAAAGGAATTCTAGGAAGAAGAATTTTAGGGAGCCATAGATAAATTWAATGAGACTGAGCCTCTGAACTCTACTCCACCCAGGTGGCAGCAGCAAGATGTGCCACTGACAACAATGAAAGTGTAAACATAGAATATAGTAATTATTTTTCTGAGGTGAACCAAATTTTATTGTGTTCACCCCCCCTTTCCTCCATCTTTTTTGCCTGCTTCCACCAATAAGGCATCTGTTGGGTTGCATCTAAAAATGATAAGAAAATAAAATTATTACAGGCCCAGTCATGGAGTTTGCTCATTTTCCCAGGCAAGGATGAACTTTGTGAAAACAGTGTTTCAGAGATAAATCTTGAGAGGAACCAGTTTCTGGGTATCTTACCCTACTGGCTCACACACACCAAGAGCTTTAACTGATCCAGTGACAATAGGATGGGAATCTGTCATCACTGCAYTACCAATCCAAGGGAAATTCACTTCCTTTTTCCAAAMCTTGTGMCTGGTCATGGAACAGGACTGCTAGCCMTGCCAAAAGGCASACCAGCTTTGCTGCCATCACAGCATCTGCAGGTGCAGGGCATCAGTATCTTACCAAKGAGAAGAACATGCTCATAGCAGCAGGGTTTACACTGGTGYCTGCAAAAGTGACTTTTTCTAACCCTGTTCTCATACCAACCCCACTGAGGTGAGTCACTTAAGGACTGGTCTGGAGGGGCTGAGTGGGTAGGAATGGGAAAAATACTTGGTTCTTATGTCTTGGCTCACTTCTCTTTGTAACAGTTGGATGTCAAAATTCACAAACAATTTCCCTTTGCTGTCAAGGACTGTGCAAGGACAAAATAATAGCATACACAGTGGGGCACTTAAATGTGACTTGGAGCAGGCTGAGGTTAGATAAAGTACTGTATTATCCTCCAATAACTTCTATATGCATTAGAGTACAATGATAGTAATGCACTCACTGTCCTATTTTCTTAATCCTCTTGCTTAGGGAGCTGTGGCGTGGGTGGAAATCAAGATTAAAAGATAGGAGCCCAGATAACTGTGCATAGCTAAGCCCTGAAAATATTAATTTTTGTCTTTGAACTGCACTAGTCATGGTGGGGAGTAAATTAATGCAGGATTAGAAACACTGTTTTATACAAGATGTGATACAGGACCAAACTGAAGAGCCTTATTCCCTGTTAATTAAACCACACAGTTCATATTGCTCAAAAACACTAATTTAAGGAGGAGAGGTGAAAATTAGAAAATGTTTTGGTCTGGTTATGTTTAATTTTAATTAACTTTAAACAAGCTAATTTGACAAGTGTTTCACAACATAGAACTTTTAAAAGGAGAGTTGAAGRTTATGCATCATATGTGGGTTATATTTTAAGAACAACTGCATTTAAAAAAACCCTAAATAAATACTCTAGCCTTACCAAAAAAGACATTTAGAATGTTTTACTGTAAGCTTTTTATAAAAAATGGTTTTACTTATCATAAAATTAATAGCTAAATATTTATTAACTCCACCCTACATATTTCAACACACATAATTGACCATTTCATTTCATTTTACTTTGAAGTCCACAAAAAACACCCATGCAGAGAAATATAGCTCAGCATCAGCATTCCTGTGCTAAGGTGTGTCTGTAACATAACTGGGCCTTCAGAAGTAAAAAGCTCATTTCAGTAATGAAAGGGGAAGCCTAAGTGGTTAATTTGAGTATCACCAACAATTAAATTTATATATATATATTTATATATATATAAAGAAAAAAAATCAAGTGAATCTCACCTTTTAGATTATTGATACCCACTCTGTTCAGGTATGTAACTTTCTACATTATATTTGCCTGCTAAAGAACCAACCAGGAGTGATTCATGCTATGTTAGATTATCTGCAGAATTCAGTGGGTTTGGGTCTTCCTGGGATTGACAATGTAAATGTTTATGTTGTGAAAATCTAAGCTCCYGCTTCTACATCATACTGGAATATCAGCAACTCACAAGTGTTAAATATATATATATAATATATATATAACTATGAATAATAGAGAACATAAACTTGGAGGTAAGGCATTAGTTGAGAATAGTGCCTTAGTATCTTCAATAGCTAGATGAGAAAAGATGAATATAAATATTTTATTCTAATTTGTGTCTCACATTTATTTACAGCCAATTTCCCTCTAATTTGATTCATTTCTACTAAGTGTATCTGTTACTCTCCTTTCCTTCAACAATGGCACTTAAAATCATTAATTATTCCCCATTACTTTTTTGTCTGCTGTGGAGAAAAGGAATTTTCCTGCACTAAGATTTTGTTTACTTAAGATTTTAAAAAGATCTGTAGAAATAGACTGGCCCACTTGGCTCTGGAAGGACCAATCTCCATGGATTCCAACCCCACGATTAAGAACTAACTCTAGGAAGAAAAAGGTGTTTAAGATATGTCTGAGAGAGAGCTAGAGAAGAAAGGCAGTGTGTTAGCCTGGTCATTCTCCCAGGGAACTGTCAGACAGAAAAGCTTGTGGGCTTCATGAGGCATCCAGCTGGTAGTTCACTGGCATGAAGGGAAGAAGGGGAATGTGAAGTGCTGAGTTACCTGAGAGTGCTCACAGAGAAACTGCTTATGAATTTTGGAAATTTTTCTAGACTGCRAATTCTGTTTGTAAATTGAACATTTTCAGGTTCAAGTTGTGGGAAGCAATGATATTTCTGAGTCTTGGAAGTCACCACATTATGATTACTTCATGAAGTGCTTGCCCTTTGTAATGCCATAAACTATGCTTAATGTGACAGTTTTCACATACTCACAACTGTTCCCTGAGACAGAGACCCCTGAATCTTTCTCCAGGTAATTTAATGTTTTCATATAATTCTTTGAGAAGCCATGTGACTGAGATTAGGAAACAGATCTGTAAAAATATAGCAAAGTCTTTATCTGAAGACAAAGATTGCTTACCATAGAACTTCCCAGATAATTTTGTTTTTAAATGAATCACTAAACACAACACTACACACAGTTATTTTCAAAATGAGCACTAAATTAAACTTTTTTTTTTCTTTTAATATATAGGGCCAGTTACACAGACAATTATTAACTTCCACTAAGTCATGTCAAGGTTTTTTCAAAAAAAAAACCTCTTAAACAGAAAGTCTGAGGTATGACTAAAGATATCATCAAGCCCTGATAGTAACCTCAGGAGGTGAAGTCTTCAAACCTTTCTCACAGTCTTTTGAAGCAGAGTCTCTTGATCAAGTCAGTCAGTGCAGCCTGGGAGCTGGAAAAGCTGTGTCTCCTGACAATAGACTAGAGGTGGGAATGTGAAAATAGAGTAGGAGATTTGGAAGATGAGGAGACCTTCAGGGACACTGCAATAGAAAAAYGAGCAGGTTTAGCTTCATCTCAGTTCAAGCTGCTACTATTCCCCTGCTAATGGGAACAGCAGAGTTGTGTTGAGGAACATCAGGAATATATGAGGAACTGGCATTTCCYTCTGCTTCTGAATTTCTGTTTCCCAGAGGTTTTCAGATTAACTTCTAAGGCTTCCATGATGCCCCCCAGAGAATGTTCTTGTTTTTCATATCTTGAATCAGTGGAAAGTGTCATAGTGAGAGTCCTTAAAATAGGTGACAGATGGGGAGTAYAAGRTTTGTCYATATTTATCTTTACTAGGGAAGGTGGAGAGCCCATTATTTACTAAAYATTGTAGATCAGCTTTTATAAATTCATGCACATGTGTATGCTCAGATTTCAATACCAGGATTTTTTTAAAATTTCGTCATTGTGATAAGTAAATATTGAAACTCAGTCAAAATAAGAACAGGTTAGCACAAAGTAGGATGAATTTGTCATTATGAATACATGTTAGGCTTTCAAAAAAATTTCATTTTCTGTGTAAACAAGCTGTGAATTTCTCAAGGAAGTTCTGTTTGGAYGCTCCAGCACCAGCCCTAGGAATGTTAGGATTACCTCTAGAGCTGCAAGATGTTTCTGTGGTCATGCCTTGCCCCTTATTCCAGAGTAGTTTACTTTCAACATAAGTGGTTCCGTACAATCTGGCTGAAGGCTGTGATAAATCCTTCATGCAGGGGCATTGTTGAAAGGTTGGGGATGATCAAAATGGCACCAGGGACCCCTAGCAGTGACTTATCAGTGTGGATGGCTGTCTGCCTCTGCCCTGGCACTCCTTAATGCACTGCTATTGGCACTGCTTGAGGGAACTGGGGTGCTAATACCATGGACTCTGTGGTTTCTCAGGTCCTGTTCTCCTCAGAGCTCTGAACTGGACAGGGACTATGGGTGTTCCTTACAGTTACCAGTAGCTGAGACAATGCTCCTGTGTGAAATTTCCTCAGAGTATGTTTTAATGTATATGTTTAATAAGCTGCCCAAGTCAGGACTCAGCTCACAAGACTCCCTATATCATCCACACAGAAGAAAGCACCTCATCAGGTTAATCTGGGTCATACAAACAAAGCCATGCTCTATATTGCCATCTAGATGGGCCATTTTTTTAAGAGGGGGGAAAAAAGTCACCTGACCAGGGATTATTCTTTCTCTTTTTTTTTTCTTCTCTCTCTTTTTTTTTTTTTTTTTTTTTTTTTTTTTTTTTTTTTTTTTTTTTTGTGTGTGAAAGTGACTGGCTTCTACTGGCAGCTCTGCAATCACGACATCATGGCTGAGTCTGTCACCCTCACTCAAAGTAAGAAGAAGACATTTTGGGGCATAAATGGGTCTCTGAGTCACTCAGAATCAGATTCGTATCTTCCCTGAAAAAACTTATTTGTAAGGAAATCTGTCTCACCAGGGTGGTGACAGCTACTCTGGGGTCTCTGAAGTGCACAGACACCAAGGTCCCCAYTGTGGCACTGCTATGATTTGGGGAATCTGCCTGCAGACAGCTTATGAACTGCAATTCATGTCAATGCACCATCTGTACTCCTGTTTGTTCCTATGCCTTGTACTCTCTGTGTGGAAAAGTAGAAGAAAAGTACTTCCAGCACTGTCTTTTAAAAGGCTGTTATTTAGAGAAGGTGGGGTCTAGTCTGGGAAAAGCCACATTTCTTATTAACCTGTMGTATTTCCATAACTAACAAATCAAAAACCCCAAAATAATAAAGAAAAGAAATATTAAAAGTGGCACTCATACTTGGATTCTTCATTGCTCAATGCAGTTTGCTCTTACCTGCTGCAGGCAAAAATGTTTTTGCAAAAAGTGTCAGACAACATATGGGACCTAAAGTTAGGTGTCAAATCAAACTTTGGCATGTAATGTGATTGTCCATATAGCAGGGATTTGTGTATGAATGATGCAGGTGCATGCCACTGTTGGGTAAGATTCATGGTTGTGAATAGTGGCTGTCAAAGATCAATATYATGTTTGTCTTAGAGATCCATGGCCATGGATACCCAGCCCAGATTGATAAAATTATTCAACTCTACTAGCAATTCCCTTAGCCTCAACTTCCTCATGTTTCCCAGCAACATTTGACAATTAAAAGAGATAAAAATCACATTGGTCAATCCCCCTTTCAAACTGTCAAACATATTTGAGACACTTATTCACYTGCCTTTCAGAGAGTTGCTGCATAATTAAGTGGCCTATCTTGCTCCAGATCTTCAGAGAATTTCCTGAAGAAGAAATCCAGATGGGAGGCTGACTGTGACCTGGAGCCTTTGGAAAACCACCAGAAAGCATTGGCTCTAAAATGCTGCTTCCATTGACTTCCACTGGGAGCAGGGAGAATGGCAGGTAAAGAGATGACAACTCACAGTCAGTAAAGGAAAAGGTGTTAGTGTTGAAGTGCCAGAGGAGGATATGGGACATGGACTTGTATGAGATCTGGAGAAACTGAGCAGCATCAGGATTAGGAGCACAAAGCCAGAAACAAGAAGAAAAGAAAACTAAAAACAATGGGTGTGGAGARGGGGCTTGAGGAGGTGTTTCTTCATTGTGAATCTTCCTCATCAGAACTGGTAGGCAAAGATATGTCAATGAAAGCAACTGTGATTGCAAATTCAAAACGATTTGGACAGCAACATCAGAATTATATCAAATGCAACAAGTTAACTGCTCATTCAATTTAGCAACTCAAGTAGACAGAATATTGCTTCAAATGACTAATACCTCATGGCAACAGCCAAAAGCACAATAACTTTGAAATGACAAATGGATAACACAAGGGACCAGGCCAAAGCAGAAAGAGATTTGCCAATAAAAAAGTTGTCAATCATTGATTATATGAAYGCTTGGAATAAGGAGCAAAGAAGATGAAAGAAAACAGGTAAATAACGTGCAGAATGAGAGTTGTTTTCTTGACTTGTTAGTGTAGTTGTGTACTGCCCTTCCAAATAAAACGTGCTGAAAGCAATCTAAATTACAGAATAGCTTAAAAGAAAAAAGGTATCAGAAACAGTGAATTCTTGTATTGTTCAAAGAACAAAACCAGCTTCWAAAGGAAGACAGTAARCCTGCAAAAAGATGAARAAGACAGTGATGTAAAAAATGCACAAGAATGAAAAAGAAGGAAAGAAAGAGTGATCTTTATGACTAGAAGTTTCTCCCAGATCAAGACATAATTCTTGGAAATGGGAAAGAAGCTCCTGAGAGAAATGTAGGTCCATATGTGAKATAGAACATGTTGAAGTTGAAGGGAAATTCAATGCCAAATTGAAATCCCTTGGGGAAAAAAGATGAGGAAAAAAAGGATAGAAAGGCATTTTATTCATTATAATGGATAGGATTACACACCTAAAATATTTCAAAAGAGTGCAAATATTTAAGCAGCTGCAATGAAAAACTTTTACATTCTCTGACAGTGAAAGCACATTTCTGCAATCACATATCTTTGAGTTTGTGATGTGCTGGTTTTGGCTGGGGTGAAATTAATCTTCTTCACTGTAGTTAGTATGGGGCTGTGCCTGAAAGAGTGTTGATAAAAAAGAGATGTTACAGGTATTGCTGAGCAGAGCTTACACCCAAGGGCTTTTCTGCTCCTCACCCCAGCTCAYCAGTGAGGAGGGGTGCACAAGGAGTTGGGAGGGGACACAGCCAGGACAGCWGACCCAARGGMTATTCCATACTGGCAYCATGCTCAGCTGTAATAGGTGGGCAAAGTTTGGTGCCAGGGGCCACTGCTGAGGGACTGGCTGGGCATTGGTTGGTCAGTCGTTTTTTGCTTTTATTTTAACAGTTTTTATTCCCATCACTTGCCTTTTGTGTGATTTATGTATTTGTGGCTTTCCYTCTCATTACAATTTATTATTAAAAACATTGTATTAATAGTAAGAAAAAAAATTCAATTATTAAACTGCTCTTCTCTCAACCCCTCAAGTTTTCTCTCTTTTAAACTTCCATTTCTCTYCCCCTCATTTTGSTGCAGGGGAGAAGRGAGTGAGAGATTGTGTGGTGYTAAGTTGCCASCTGGGGTTAAACCAYGATATCTGACCAGAATAAAACTTGRTATTTTCCATTCTAACCCTCCCCATAACAGGCTTTCAAACCTTTCCTATTATCCATTCCCACTCCTTTACCATTTTTGTTCTTCTTGCATTGAGAAGGTTGAGTGCTTGAGCAGTTTAAGTTCTCCATTCCCATGTCAGTCATGTTAGTTTAAACAAGGATTTTAGGAAAACACAGTAACACTTGCAAAGAGTTTTTTAAATATAAGTCTCTTATTGCAGTTGAATTTGTAACCAGGAGTCTCTATTGTGTTCTGTCATTAAACTCTGAGACCAAATTGCTTCCTGCTTYGAGGTTTTGGGTTTCAATTTTAAGCTTCTGAAAATAGCCCAACTATTGCATGCATTTTCCCTGCCTTATCAATATTTAAAACCACCCTGAGAGGATACTGGGTAGGATACTATATTATCCAGCAGCTCTCTGAAAGGCAGGTGGATATGAAAAAATGTCTCAAGGGTGTTTATGTAGGTGAAAAAAAAAAAAATAGGGTTACTAATTCCCTGACCAGAAAGAATTGTGATGCCATTATAGTCCTGTTTCATTATCCTTCATTGAAAAGAATTAGGAAATAAATAAAAATTGAGTTGTTAAGCAGCAAAGGAATTTAATTCTCTTCTGGAACATTTCCATGAGCCAGAGTTGGATTAAAGCATAGATTTTGGCCCAGAACTATAAACKTGAGGCATAAACACCTTAGGCTTGTGACAGTGTGATATTTACAGCTCCCATTAAAGGAAAAGGAAAGTTCTCATCCTTTCTGTTTTAGAGGAAAGTTTGAGAATAGAGACTGGTTGTAAACCCTTCAGTGAAGTCTGTTTAATTTTACAGAGTACATTTCTCCAGAGCAGGACAAAAAGCTGCAAAGGGAAACACTTTTTCCCCAGAGGCATTTCCATGGTCAGTTGGACCACCACCACTCAGGTTTGGGATGGGAAAAACCACCCCTCCAGAATGGGAACCTTGGGGAAGCAAAGGAGCAGTGACATTTCCAGCAATCAGCCCTGTTGTGAGCAGCCATGCCTGCTTTAGTGTCCATTCCTATAATTTTTCCAGAAGGAAAAACCCAAGCCTCATRTGAGGGCACAGGCAGCTTTGTCCCACCAGAATCCTGATCCTGTGAATCAAGGGCTGCCTGCCCTTCCCCTGAAATGTGAGACAGAGTGGAGGAGATGTCTCTGGGGTACAGTCAGGACCTCAGGAGGCAGCTGGGGTCTGCAGTGCAGCGTTACACAACACATGTGAGAAGTGATGCCCTCAGTCAAATGCCACAGATTAATGCACCACAGTGCACACAGATTAATGASCACAGTGTTTATGGACAGTCATTGCAATTATGTCCTTAGGGAACAGTTCTCTAAAAAGCTCCATATAAGAGACACAGGAGTGGCAAGACTGGTGGAACAGATCTGGTTTCTTTTCACCTTTAAGTCCTAAATGTGATGGAAAATCAGAATCCAGGAGTTAAAAAATGATAAAGTTTTCTCAAAAAGGAACATATAAGAAGATAATTTCCTCCAACACTATGAAAATATTAATGATAGCAGCCTATAAAATTTTTATCTTTAACCACACTGAAATCAATCTTTTAAAAGTCAAATCTTCTTTTGATTGTAATGATAAAATTACAGGAATGTTACCAGACTACACAGAGGTATAATAAGAACCAGAAATACTCTAATAGAATAAGTCTGTGGTATGTTTACAGTCAGGTAATCAGGAAATTTCCAAAAGCATTTGCCAATCCACAAGGTATCACSTGAATGTAAAATCTTGAATCTATGAGAATGGAAGAAGATATAAATATATCAACAGATTTCAGAGTGTTTAATAGAACAAAGAAAAGATTTTAGTGCAAATGTTTGGGGAGCCAAAACCATCTTTTCTAAGTCCACAAGGGTGTACAGGAGTAGGAACAGAACTCATATTTCAAATGACTAGTGAAAATGGGCAGGCATTTACCCAGCCTCAGAATGGAAACCTGAAATGAGGCTAATACATAACAGCAGCAGAAACCCATAGGAGCACCAGAATGTTACAAAATATTTAGGAAATAGTGCAGTAAATACCCTGCATATTTCACTTGCAAATATTATTTCGCAATTTTTAAAATATTAAAGCCTAGCTAAAAAAAAGCATTTTATAAGAAGAAAGGAAACAGTACTTTTAAGGAAATAATGTAACATTAGTATTAATTACATTTATGCAAATAAAAATAATAAAACCAGCTGTCCTTCTTTGTGCATCTGACACCAGGAGGAGAGGCAAAACCAAGAATGAGAAACAGCTCAGTGTAAGAGACATCAGTTATGAATGCAGTATGAAGAATACCTCAGCTCTGATCAGAGAAAAGAGCCATATGGCAACCAAGAAAAGTTACATTAATATATGGCATGAGCAATTACAAATTTACTTTGATAATGCAAAATCAGAGCAAAACACCAAAGGAAAAATGAAGGCTAAAATTTCTGCTGATTCTGTTGACTAAAACTCATGGATGCATCAGCTTATCAGCACTGAATCTGAGACAGGCTGTTCAGGAAAAAATAGAAAATGACAGAAAATGGAAAAATGCTGAGCTCAAACAGTGCATTGTGAAACTTTGCAACAGAAGTGTTAGCTGGCTATCAGAAAAGTTTTACCTGCCTTACAGGGTTGCTGTGTGCTGCTCTTCACTTAATGCAGCATCTGTTTGCAATAAGGGTCCAACGTTAATTAATGGAAACAAAAAATCCCTTTTAACACTACTCATGATCTCAGAAGCTGGATAAATGGAAGTGTATCTACTGCAGGGTAAGGAAGCTGTATATTTGTCTAGACAGAATTAAATGAGACCAGTGCCAAAGTCTCAAACTGAAGAAATGTCTCTCAAGGCAGAACTTGGATGCCTGGAACAAGAGAGAAACACTGGCAAGAACTGATCATTGGAAGTGAAGAGCAATTGCCCCACTATCTCTTGGATAGCACTGGTGTACATAAATATCTATATATCAATATCTACATATATCTGAGCAGATCACATGGAATTGGATTTTGGCAAAAGGCATTAGTATTTCCTGCACAGAAGATGACAACCCTGGTGCCTGGAACTGGAAGCAGCAGAGGCAGCACGTGGCACAYAACCTCCACTGTCTTGTCCACTCKRCTGGAATTAGCAGGGTAGAAAAGTYWAAATTCCATCAGACCAGACTGTTTTGTCAGCTACTGTAGAATGATATTTGGGATCCTCACTGCCACCCAAAAGCTGAATCCTTACTCTGGATAAAGACTAGGCAGTGAATCAGGTAAAAGAAAGGGTAAAAAATATTCACRCTTTCCTAAGATTTTCTTTTTAGGCAGCGCACACTGCCTGAGGGGTTTAGGTGATGCCTGAGCCAGGAGGAAATGTGGATATTGTTAYTTTCACACAATCTAGTGTGTAGCACAGACCTGGAAAGCAGCAATGCCATCTTTAACTGCTTCTGTGTACGTGGGCAAGTGACCCTGCATGGTGATTGAGTGGGGCTTGGAGGWATGCAAAGATTGTCCTCAGAGGCCTGAGGAGGAGAGGACAAAGATAGATTTTACTTCCATGCAAACTCTAATTCCTCCAGTAGCTTTCATGAGTTTCTCCAGGTTTCGTAAAAAAATGTAAAAAGCAGGGAAATCTGAAGGAAGATGTAATATCCAGGCACTGGATAGATCACAGAAGAAAGAAATCTATGCACCCATMGATCACAGAACAAAGCAGAAGCAAATATTGTGACTAATTACTTCTTTCACTGCTTCAGTGTTGCAAACCCTTTCTCTGGTTTCTGCAAAGTAAGGTGTTTGACAGTGTCAGAGGAGCCATCACAGGCAGAGCAGTGGGGATTTCCCACAAGGCCTGCTATTCCAGCCCTTTCTGTTTCAGAGAATAAACTGCAGTTTACTGGCAGTCAGACTGTACAATTTATTCAGCAGTGAGAATTCACTCACAGCACATCACACCTCCCTGCAGCCAGACAAAAACCAACATTGAATTAACAGCTGAAATAAATAAGACTCTGTAAAAGAAGCCTGTAAGCATCATGAAGAAAATCCATGGCAGGATATACCTGTCTGGAGAAACACTATCACAAAAGATATTATTGAACAGCTTTGTGCTATTTCTGATGTCAAGATGCTGTCATATCTTGCTGCACATAATTCCACCAGTAGCAGACATGACAATGGAAGAAGTGCAGGACTAAGAAATTACACACAGAGAAAAGCTGAAGAACTTTCAGATGTGCACTGTGGAGGATCTCAAGAACTATTATYTCAGAAGAAAATACAGCTCTCTAGACAATTTTGCAACAAGGCTGTGAATGGGCAT
Source organism: Alauda arvensis (assembly GCA_902810485.1). Classification (NCBI taxonomy): domain Eukaryota; kingdom Metazoa; phylum Chordata; class Aves; order Passeriformes; family Alaudidae; genus Alauda; species Alauda arvensis. Next base: position 293,754 of record CADDXX010000237.1, read on the forward strand.
TTAATTCACTTGAGTCCTCACTATTGTAAACACCACTAGAAGATAGGAGGAAATGGTCAAATACACATCTCAACAAAATGCAGTTACAAGATGTGCAAGCCCATGAGGGGCTGATGATAGAGATGAGAAGGCACTTAAAATGTTAAATTTGCAAGAGGACAAAAGCAAGTTTTCTCAGAATCAGAAAGGCTTTCTTTGACACCCACATCAAACTGCCCCCACTATAGAGGAGACATTTTGGGCAGTGCTCAGATGTGAAAAGACATCCTTTACAGGAACATCCTGGGCTTCCAAGAAAATTAAAAACGAGATTAAAAAAATAAGAGGTGACACTAATATTTGGTAAAGTACACAAACCCCTCAGACTTTATTATCTGAAGTGGGATACAAGGAGCAATGCAATGGTATACAAGGGTTCTGCAACTGGAAGAGAAGTTGTGCTTGTAGAGAAGAATGTAGAGAAGTATTCAGTGTATTACAACTATTTTGAGGGCAAAGGTTGAATGCTACACTATCTTGGCAGTGGTTCCTGCTYTCTCTCAGGCTGAATACCAAGCAGATGGAATATAAAACATTTAAATTAGTGGCAGCTACCAGTAAAATTGCTAAATGTTTGGAAAAAAAACACAATATTTTCACAATGATTGTGCTCTAAAAGCTGATGGACTCTTGCATTATTTGAGGTACATAGGCTCTTTTAAAATTTGTGTCTTTTAATCGGAGATTATGAAGAATATGTACCACAAAGTGATTGGCATTCCGGGATCCTTGTGAAACCATCGATATTTTTGCCACTGGGCTTCCTTGCCTGGGGCCATCTCAAACAACTCTGGGACTGATAGAGAGGCAATCAGAACTGACAGGACAAGTGACAGCTCTGACAAGTGATTGTGGATAACAAGTAAACTTGKACTTGACTGTGGGAAAATGACCTAAAGCTTACAGTWAATTCAGAATACCCCTTAGCAGCAGGTGCTTTTCMMCAGTATGTTGTTATATTGTCAAAATGGTTAGCAGAAAGTGGAGTCATCCTCAATGCATGCCTGAAYTGCTCCATATTTCTACCATGCCCAAGGAATGGAGTTGAGAGACAATGGTCACTGTGCAGAGAACAAACASCTGCCTRCTCTCTTCTGTTCATGTAATGCTTAACTCTCTTTCTCAATACATTGCTGACTTTTCCTCTGCAGTCAGGATCAAAAAAATCTTTTATGTTCTCTGTGAATGATCTCAGGCAGAAAAATTGCACATCAACAAGCAATTGAAAAGGAAAACTTCTCTTATCAGGGAGAAGCACAGATGTAAAGAAAGATAAGTAAAAATTCTAACAAAAGCCAGAAGGACTTGTGTAAGACTGTGGGCATGTTTGTTTATGTGTGSAGGTGTATTTAACTTCATGCTAAGCTGTTTTCAAAGAAATCACCTAAATATTAATAATCACCCAGATATCAAAAGATCTGGGACCTTTGATTTGATGATGTTCATATCTACTTGCCTTTTCTCYTGCAGTCCTTCAACAGGGATGATTTTTTTGAGGAAAGGAAAAGGAAAGAAATTTGGCCAAACTTGGGGGGGGGTAGTATTACCTTTATTTATATATATTTACTATATATTTACTATATGTTTATATATAGTTATTATAGAATATATAACAACATTTATATTATTGTATATATATTTATATTACTTTATTAAAAAATTACTTTCTTTCCACTGGATTCCAGAGGATTCCCAGTGGACACTGTACTGCCCTGGTGTGCTGAGTCTCGGGTTTTATCCAGGTAGGAATGCTTGGCTCCTCCTGCTGGGTGGATCCAATGGATGATTTAAACGGCCCATTAACAACAGATGGCCCCCTGCAGGTTTGATGGGTGGTGCCCACCTGCCCCCTCCTCCTCCTGAAGTTAGAAGAGGTAAGCAGCACAGATTTATTCATAGATTCACTGTTCACTTTCTCTGCAGCTATGGTGAGGAAAAGGACATTGAGTATAAAGGAGGTGAGGAGGTGACCACTTCCTAGTTCTTTGTGTCTGTTAAACATGGTTACCTTTACTGGCTTGTGCACATTCTTTCCTCTGTTCAAGTATTTTTGTTTAAGGGTTTAATTTTTATCAGACAAGCAAGTCTTATTAAAATTGGAATTTGATTCCATTTTCAGCTGTCCAGACTTGTGGAAAATGAATGCCTGGCAATATTTATTAATTGAAATCATCAGTTCATAAGCCACATTGGAGTTTTACCTATGTCAGACCCCTGGTTTGAAAAGCAACGTGCTTTCGTAAATGCTGGAAAATACTGTTCAACAACCACAGGGAATTGCTTGATTTTAGTGGAAGATTCTTCCACTAAATTTCATCTATTTAATTTCTTTTTCATGGTAAAGTCCTTTATCACATTAGCACATATATATATATATATATGTGCTATATAATATATATATATATATATATATAATACATATATATATACAGGGAAGGAGTTACAGGTTAATTAGATATTTTTGTTGTGACTGTTGAGTCATCTGCATTTGGATTTTGGCATTGCCTGGTGAGTTGTATGAATTTCCTTCTTTTGCTCTTCAGGATAGGCTTCTACCTTTTTYATGTGTGTCAATTTGCTTTTWATGATCTCAGCAGGTAGGCAGCACCAGAGAAGGGAAATAAMGTGATTTGGGGATMTTCTTTATACCACTTTGCAAAAATGGCTGCCTAGCATTAATTTCCAGCTCTGCAACCTACTACTTACATAAATGGCCTAATTTTAAAATAGTAATTATTGTTGTTGAATATCTAGCATTTTTCCACTAAGTGGAATGATCCTAAATTCTCAGATCAAACAGAATTACATAAAAACTCCAAGGTAAATGCTAGAATGTACAACTGAATCTAAGCAGAAACCTCAGATATACATATAAATTAGCATCACTATATTGAGTTCTTTGACTTCATATAAAATCCTATTTGGGAAAAGATTTAAATACTTACACCTCCAACAGTGGTGTGTTAATGTAAACCATTTCTAAATAAGAGTCACCAAAATATCCATGTCCATCCCAAGTAAAGATGAGGTAGCTTCAACTTTTGTCTGTATCCTTTTGCAATGACTTGTAATTGCATTTGGCACATAAAGATTTGTTAAACAAAGTTGAATGGTTTCCATTTATAACAAAGGGGAATCTGAGCTAGCCTTGAGTCTTTGGGGGGTTGCAGGGTGGGGAATAGTCTCAATACTTAATTCAATCCAGAGGAAAATTAAAYAGGATATACTTACTTAAGCAAACCAGGCACATCTGCACAGCTGTAGAAAAGTCAAAAAAAAAAARATTCATCCACCTGCCGAAAGACAACCTCCAAGCCTTTCTCTCACCCCCCACAGACCACAGCTGATGCACTGAGAGACTCTCTTTGCTGCTGAAAAGTTCAGCTCTCACCAACAACTGAACTCTAAGTTCACCTGCACAAAATTCCAAACGTTTAGGTCACACCTGTTTTACAGCTGGGATCCACCTACTGGGATCATTTGTACTCCCTATTTTGTCTGATCCAAACAGAAAGGACTTCCCATTCTTCTTACAGAYCTGCTTGAAGATGCTGGTATCTGTGTGTCTGGCACAGTTTTACTGGTGTTGTTAGAGAGTTTAAACCCTTGTTCTTGTCTAAACATCTAAAGAGTCTAATATGCAGTAAAAGCATGGTGCCCTTTTGTAGTGAGTGGGCAAATTTCACACCTCAGCCTGATGTCTTTTCAGAGTCAGCTTTAGTATTTCACACACAGCATCCAGACCGACGGGTTTTACAGAGACAGACACATGAGCTGGATGCAGATCATCACTGGTATTTGCCTCGGACCAGATATTAAGGTCATCAAGGACTTTGGGTGTCTAAGGTTTTGGCCATCTTGAAATATAACATGACAGCCTGCCAGAGCAAATGAGAGATGGCCAAGAGAGTGCACTGGTGATTGTTGCAGAGGGCATCAGAAGTCTTTGCTGAACTGGTGCTCCTCATAAAGCTGCACTTGGAACTAATCATATAATGAGATTGCAGATGGAAAGCACTACATTTTTTTTTCTAAGGGCAGCTGGGACTGAACAGGTTCTGCTACAGGACAGTGGTTAGAGCCCAGCCTGTTGCCTTATCACCCTGATCACATTTGCCTTCTCTGCAGCATCTGTCAGGATGACATTTTCCCAGGCTGTATGTACTAATAATATATTATTTAACAAACACTTGGAGGGGTGTGATGGTGTCAGGAACATTTTGGATAACAACTCTTATCCTCCCACACTTCTGTCACTTCATTTGTTTCCAGCAAGGGTATTTCTCAGCTCTGAATTTGATCCCTGATATCTATAAAATGAAAGAAAAAGGATGAAAACAGGATACATTTTTTTTTCAATTTCTTTTAATTTAGGGTTAACAAAATGGTTCAAATTAAGAAAATAAATCTCCAAACCCAAACACCTTTGTTTTCCCTTTGAAGTCACACTAATTTTAGTGAAATCTCAAGCCATGGTAATTTCTTTTAAATGTTAATTTATTTTATGTTAAATTATGTTAATTTCTTTTTAATAGCTTCGTAGGAAATCAGCACAGAGACCCACTGGTTTTAGTCCTGTGAGCCCCTGCACTGTGCATTGCCACCACAAAACCACCAGAATCCACCTTGCTCAAAAAGTCACCTTTACCAAACTCCTCTTTTGGTATGTGGTCAACTGTCCTCAGAAATAACCAATCTCTCATGCTCAGCTAGTGAAGAAGATGAAGTTTGATGCTTCACATGTGAATGACTAAAGCTGGAACATCATTCTCTAAAATGTGGAACTGTATTTTGAAAGCACCTACATCCTCAGCACCTGTAAAAATTTTTAATATTCATTATGTTTCTTATCCACCTATGTATCACCCACCATCCTTCCTTTTGCCAGACAGCATTCCTGAAAGGAGACCTCTCCATCACTGAAAGCTTGAATATCTAATGCAGATTTCCAGTGAAGAACAGGAAAAAACCACAAGTCTCCTCTTGGGACGTTACAAATGAGGCTTTTTAGAAAGGAATTACTTGAAACCTCCAGAAAACACTGAATGGACAARATGGCAAGGTAGATAAGAATAAGAAAGTTGGGAAATTAGAGGAATGATAACTACACTATAGGTTTTTAGAAGCACAGAGGAAAGCCCCAGAAAGATGTGGTAAAAAGCCATCGGGATAAAAGAAGGAACTCCAAGGAAAAGTGGGAATCAAGGGTCATAAAATCYTGCTGCTTCTGCACTGGAAAGCAGGGGATTCTTTTGGGGAGAAAAGTAGTGAGTGTATAGGCAAATCACATTTTTCACACTACATTTCATTCTGAGCCTGGATAAAAGGTGGCTATGATAGCTTATTTACTGCTGTACTTGAGACCTTGAAATTTTCTTTAAGTCTTCAGAGATCTTAAAATAGTGATACAAATAGCACATAGGTGTAAAAATTACCCTATCTTTTATCTGCTGTAAAGACTGGTTGAAAAGAATATTAAATTAATTTAGTTTTGTTTTGAACTCAGTTATGGCTCTTCTCTTTTCATTAGTTTCTTGGATCCTGTGTTCCTGTTTGTGCTTCCTTTTTTCTTTCAGTTGTTGTTGTTGTGGATAACATCTTAGTGCTATTATTGTCATTTACTTTGTCACTTTTCTGAGTTTCCCTTGGCTTTCCTCATTTTGGGATTACACCAGACCTGGCATGTCTTATTTGGACAAGATCTGTCTTATATTGTGTTATTTACACAAAATTCCCATATGTTTTTTAAGAAGTTTTCTTTAGCCTTGGAAAAGATGCTCATTTTTCTGCCTAATGATGTGTGTGATCTTGCATCCTGGATTCATCTGGGACTGACTGTATTTCTTTCACATAACTGGTGCAGTGCTGTGTTTTGGATTCAGTATAACATTGATAACAAGCTGATGTTTTGGTTGGTGCTGAGCAGTGCTTTCCCTGAGCCAAGGAATTCTCAGTGTCCTGGGCTCTGCCAGTGAAGGAGGTGCACCAGAAGCCAGGAGGGAACATGGCCTGCAGAGGTGACCTGAACGGGCCAAAGGGGTATTCCACACCCTAGAATGTCATGCTCAGAGTATAAACTGGAGGGARCTGGCTGGAAGGGGCTGATCACAGCTCAGGGATGGGCTGGGCATTGGTCAGTGGGTGGTGAGCAATTGTATTGTGCAYCACKTGTCTTGGATTTTATTCCTCTCTTTCCCCATTTCATTCTTAGTCTTAGGTCTGTTTTATTATATTTCAACTGTTAATCTGTTCTTATCTTTTATCTTTTTTTTCTGAGTTTCCTTCCCACCCCACAAGTTTAGTGATGTTTAGTAAGTCCAATGCTGAGTCCTGCTTTTTGGCCACAATAACCTCCTGCAGTGCTCTATGCTGGGGATGGTGTGGCTGGACAGTGTCCAGGCAGAAAGGGACCTGGGGGTGCTGGTGACAGCAGCTGGACATGAGCCAGCTGTGCCCAGGTGGCCAAGGAGGCCAATGGCACCTGGCCTGGATCAGGAATGGTGTGGCCAGCAGGAACAGGGAGGTCATTCTTCCCCTGTACTCGGCACTGGTGAGGCCACACCTTGAGTGCCGTGTCCAGTTYTGGGACCCTCAGTTTAGGAAGGGCCTTGAGACCCTGGAGCGTGTCCAGAGGAGACAATGAGGCTGTGAGGGGCTGGGAACACAAACCCTGTGAGGGGCCAAGAACCCAAACCCTGCTAGGAGCCAAGAACACAAACCCTGTGAGGAATGACGGAGGGAGCTGGGGTTATTTGGCCTGGAGAAAAGGAGACTCGGAGGTGACCTTATCACTCTCTACAACTCCCTGAAAGGTGGCTGYRGYCAGGTGGGGTTGGTCTCTTTCTCCAGGCAGCAGCTGACAGAAGGAGAGGAGATAGTCTCAAGCTATACCAAGGGAAATACAGGCTGGATATTAGGAAAARGTTGTTTRCAGAAAGGATGATAAAGTACTGGAATGGTTTGCCCRGGGAGGTGGTGAAGTCACCATCYCTGGAARTGTTTAAAAAAGGATTGGATGTGCCATGGTTTAGTTGAGGTGTTAGGGCTGGATTTGACTCGATGATCTTGAAGGTCTCTTCCAACCTGTTGATTCTGTGAAGTGGTGGAGGCTGGTAGGGAAATGAGAGAGCACCTTTGTTGTATTTAGTTGCTGCCTGGAGTTAAACCCCAACAGCGGTGTTTTTTCTCTTGGCATTCATTGTGTCTGGAATTGCTCCTGACATACTTTCTATGTCAAATTTGTTGAGTGTAGGGTGTTCCTTTTGTATTACATTCTCCAGCATATTGTTAACCTTTTCTGTCAGCATTTAGAGTTTGCCCTTTCACAGTTCATTGTCACAATATTTTCCTTCTGGGAGTTACTGTTAGCCATAATATCAAATCTAATTTTGTCCTGATGCCCAATGGAATGCGTGTAACCTTTGTAGATCAGTATAATAAATATGATTTCACCAGGACTCAGAGCAGGAGATTAAACTCTATTTTACAGCCATTGCCATTACTAACAAATGCTCCTTCCAGTCTGACTCCTTCTTGATTGAGGTGATGAGTTGGAGGGCTTTGGTTCTACCTAGGAAATKATTTCTAAATTCATACAATGCCATGACTTCTAACACTGCTCAATTTTGCTGTTTTGAACAAAACAGCTCAAATCAAAAAAGAACATTGTTGAATGCACATCCCTTGCAGACAGAAATGCAGAGACCAAAAGGATTATTTAATACCATGCACTGATACAGATGGAGATAAACACAGGCTCAGAGATTTATTTATCAAATAAATCATGTATAAGTAGGAAATAGACACAACTTCTCTGCATGCCTGCATTTACCCCTGAAAGAAGGTAGAGAGGTTAGAGTACTAGTACTGTAGTACTAGAGTACTAGTACTACAGTACTAGTATATAAATGGCGTGGCATAGATTTATAACTGATATACCTATTTTGGCCCTACATACAGGCTATGGGTATATTTTAAGGTACACTTTTTTCTTTTTCTGAGCCACACAGCAGCATGAAACAGCCCCATAGCCTTTTGCAAATTTTGTTGTTTTATTYTTGCCTATAAAAGCCTTAATGTTGAAAATGTTGGGTAATTAAGTCATTAAATCCAGCTTTGTCTCCAGTGGTGGGGGCAGGGAGAGTTGACAGGAAAATATGAACACTGAGCTATTTACAGGAACTGCATTTTGAAGCTCATACGAGAAATATGTGAGGGAGTGGTAAAGAGGAGGGTGTTTGAACTGTTACCATTACTCTGAATGGGTGCAGTGGAAAAACTGAAAACAAAACAGGAGAAATTACGGGAATATTCATCACCTGCTACTGCTTCATCTTTTTAAACTATAAAGCTTTTGAGAAGAGGAAAGGTTTCATGTATGAACTGGCAGCGGTGTCATGAGGAGAAAAATATGCTGTGGCTTTTTCAATGGGCTTAAGGCTCAAATGAAATGAGAGATGACAGTGGATAAACCACAATGTTAGAAAGGAATTAAGGACAATAAATATAGGAGCTTAGTASAGATGCTGTATTAAGAACTGGCAACTCCACTTTTCCTTCCTTTTCACATCTTAAATTTTCTGTGAAGCTTTTCAGAATGGAATTTTTATTTAGTTTGTCYAAGTTCTGTAACTAATATTGAAAGAGTAAAAGCTGAGTTTATAGTTGCTATTMCCTATGCTACAGCCCTACAGCTACTTGAATCTGTTCTAGTTATTAGTGAAATCCCTCCCAGTTACTTTTTCCTTATTCTGGAAAGAACTGTGATACTCCACCAGTTTGTACAATGATGTAGATACCCTTGCTGGGGAAATGCAAATTCAGACACACCAGATTGTGTCCTGTACRTGAAAGTGGTGGTATCAAAGCTGTGACAATTACCTGTTTTTTTGTCTCTGAGAACCTTTGGTCACTTGAATGGACATTTGTGTTAGGCTGACAGTCACCAGTGCCTCCTAGGCAAGGCTGACCTAGGGAGCCCTTGTCAATCAACCTGTCACTGAGCCTGTCTTACCTACTATATTAAACTTATTCCCTCCGGGAACCCTGAAATCCATCAACCAGGTGCATTCTCTCACAGAAACCCAGTGACCTCCTGGAGAGTGAATCTCAGCAGAAGTCTTGGAAAAGCTGGGCATGCTTGGATTGTGTTCCAGCAGCCACAGCTACTGAGYTCTGAATGTCTGCTGAATTACCCAGACTGCCTGAAATATCTGTGTCACAGGAGGCAAGAGAGACCGTCACTTTTCTGTATTCTGCATCCCACTTACAARCATTTTACTTCATTATAATACCAAGAACAGGAAAAGTTATTAAGAGATGCCAGGAGATGCGAATTCAATTACAGTTCATTGCAAAATCCTCAGACATAAAGTAGATTTACAAGATACAGGTACATATTTAGTCCAAGTAATGACAAATATAATTGTCCTTTTACAATATGAATGGCATGAGGAAGAAAGGGGTAAATTGTTTTCTGTGGCTTTCATGCTCAGAATCAGAAACCCAGGAGCATGAGTGATAAACAAAGCACACTGGAGCTCAMAGAGAACAAATTTTTAATGAGAAAATATACTTCAACTCCTACACATTTGTAGCAAATTTTTGAACAGTTTAAAAAGTCAGTGAATAAAAAAGTAGTTCATTTAGGAAAAAAAAAAGTGTTATATTCAAAAATATATTTAAACTTGCAACAGCAACCAGCTGGAACTGTAGGCAAAAGAGACCATGAAGKCTCTCTTTTCTTCTTCTTATAATGAGTGGCTTTACTTTTTTTTTTTAATAACAACAAAAAAATTTTTCTCCTGGACTCAAATTAAACACTGATTTTCAGCCAGATACATCACTGGTCAGCATGATAAGAATTTAGTCAGCAGCAAAGTTCTCCCTAACCTTTYCAGGGCTACTTTTCTTAACAAAATAAACCATCAAGGTCATGTGCAGCARCACTGGCTGGAGAAAGAACGTTTTGTTACCTGCTGATTTGGTTTGTGTTGCTGTCACAGCATGGCAGTGCTGCTAAATATGATGTTCCTGTTTCATTGCAGAACATCACAGCCCAGAAATTGTCTTCATTACCTTGAGGGTCATGCTTGCCACAGCTKTTAAACTGTTGTCTTTGTTCATCCAAGTACACCCAGGAGCCTGTAGGCACATGCAGGAAGAGAATATTCAAATGCCACCCCTCTGAGGATGCCCTGGACTCATTCCCAAGAAGACCACCTGGGAGATGCCTGCAGACYCGCCTGCCCAGTACAGACAGCATGTAGGTGAAGTATGCAAACTCAGCTAGAGACACTAACAGATTTAGGAACCTCAATCCCATTGAAGTACAGCCCTTACACACCAGACACAGAGATCAGCCTGTGTTGGATACAAGCTGTGTGAAGATGTAGATCTCTCCCTTCTCTTCCCAATACATTAGATTTCTCATTCAATCATTAAATCATAGAATCATTCAGGTTGGAAAGGATGYCCCAGATCACTGAGCCCAACCATTGCCCAACACTTCTAGGCCCACCACTGCTGCTTTAATGTGGCTGGCAGTGAACAGAAAAATGCATCAGGGTCTTTTCTGAAAAGGTAAGAGGAGTGATAGACCTTATGCAGTGCAGACAGGCATGGCTGGAGGCACTGCCTTCCTGCACACAGAAATTCATGCTCAGAGAGTTGTACCAGGTAGCAGGGGTGGTTTTGGCAAGTTRGAGCTGCAGCACTTTGGCTTCCTCTCCTCCACACTGAAACAGCTCTTGGAGTTCTGCTGAGGTACCTCCAGCCCCAGTAATTTATGGGGAAACTTCACAATAGTCTGTAACCAAGCACCTCTAGGGCTGTCACTGCTAATGAAAAGATGACAGGCTTCAAACCAATGCTGCAAGGCCTCTGTACTGAGGCTTGTCAGGCTTGCTGTGTCTGGTTGTGTCTAGACTGTGCCTTGAGCTTTGGTTTAGATTCCAGTGCTTGTCTGGGGAGCACCCCACCTAACTGGTCTTTTTGCTTTGCTTTGTACAAGTGTGTGGTGTAAAGCCTATTGCTAAAGTAATTTTGATATATTATCTTTAAGTGACAGCTTGTGTTAACAAATACTTAATCTCTTTAAAATGAAGAATCTATGACTCAAGAATAATGATGAGGTGCAGAGTGCAGGTATGAAGAGATATGATACGCTTTGAAAGTGTAAGAAATGGATTATACCAGAGGCTCTACAGTTATAAAAAGCTCAGCAATGTTCTGTTCCAGACTGTTAAAGGAATGCAACTTCAAGAGAGGGGTAAGAAAAGCTTTAAGCATAATAAAATCAAAAAAAGATCAAATATCCAATAAAATATAAATATTCAAAATAAAGTCAGATGAAATGTAGAACTGTAGACTAATAATGAAAGATAGGGTGCAGAGTATATTCAAAGTATAAAAATTACCTGAATTGAACYCAAGGAAGAGAATAAAGAATTCCAGCATCTGCATTGCAGGGTGTTATTCTGAATTTCTGGTGCYGAGGATTTCATGCAACCCACCCTGCTTTCCTTTTTCTCAAAAAAACCTGCTGCCATTGACTTTAAGACCCAGGAGAKCAAAAAAAGTTGAGCAAAACTTCACAGGACAGGAGTATTAGAAAACAAATAGAATAATTGTAATGTTATTTTATTTTCCTGTAATAAATACATCATTTGATCTGTGATTTGGTGCATCACTGCAACAATATCAAATATTTCCTCTACTTTTATTAGATTTTTCAGATTTTAATTAAGCAAACAATGAATTCTAAACTTTGCATATAAGATGTGTTTATTTTTTCCCTACAACAAAGTTTATGGCACAACAGCTGAAGTTTACACAATGAAAACTTCAGTAAATCACAATTCTGGCTTTGGCTGGCTTATATTTAATTTTCTCCATAGCAGCTGATATGAAGCTTTACTTTGGATTTGTGCTGGACACYGTGTTGATAAAACAAGGATGTTTTGTTATTGCTGAGCAGGGCTGACAGAGCCAAGGCCTTTCCTGCTCCTCACCCCACCACTGAGGATGCTGGGGAGGACAAGAGCTGAGAGGGGTCATAGGGGACAGCCCAACTGACCCCAGGGACATCCCACACCACATGGTGCCACGTTCAGGGTATAAAGCTGGGGAAGAAGGAAGACAGGGATATTCAGGGTGATGGTTTTTGTCATCCCCAGTCACTGTYACATGTGATGAGGCCCTGCTGTCCTGGAGATGGCTGAACACCTGCCTGCCCATGGGAAGTGATGAATTAATTCCTTGGCTTGCTTTGCTTGTGTGCTCAGCTTTYGCTTTCCTATTAAACTGCCTTTATATCAACTCATGAGTTTTCTCACATTTACTCTTCCCATTCTCCTTGCCATTCCTTGGGAGTGGTTGAATGAGCAGCTGCCTGGGGCTSAGTAGTCAGCTGGTGTTAAACCACAAACCACCATGTGAGCGTGTAGCCTCAGTGAAGAACCCAAACTCCCTGGTCTTATGTCCTCCAACAGTCATTCAAATGTCAATCTTCTCAAAATCAWAAACTACAAGGAGTAGGATGGTTCCACAAATTTTTCCCATCTTTCACATGAGTCCACAGATGACTATTAACAAAGTTCACACAGTGTAATGGAAATAAAAGTTAATACTGTTGGTCACCAAAGGCATTGGCTGCATCTTTGTGCCCCACCTTCTTTAGAAATGTTCCCATTTTAAAATGTACCATCAGTTCAGACTGCACTGAGGGTGAGCTAGGAATTTAGCTGTGTAGACAACTTCAGTCTTCCAAATAAATCAGTGAAAAGATATTCAATAAAGTACTCATGGTCTGAGAAATACTGTCAAATAAAAACATCTTCATAGTAATTAATCAAAATAGAAGTTGGGAAAAGGAACGTAATCACCAATAATTGCATCTGTCTGGCAAATTAAACCTTGCAAATTGCTAATAATTTTACATACTTGAGCTGTGCCACTGCAACTTAGGTGACTGCAGCCTGTGGGGCCTAAAATAAGCAAAATTTATGTTTAGCCAACCAGAAACAATGGGGTTGCTGTAATTCCTCTGCTCCTCACAGGCATCTTGTACACAACCAGGACACAGCTGGGGGTTTTGCAGCTAACCTGCCTCATGTCTAAAAGTTCTGGGGGGCTGTTAGATGAGTCTAATTGGAAGACAGACAAAATAAGGGGTAGATTATAATTTGAACTCTTTATAATAATATGGGTAGTCAGAGAAAGAGAGATGTGTAGTCTCTTTGAAGAGAAKAATGAGGCTGATGGTTGAAATAAGTAATTCTTTCGTGAATTCAGTTCGGAGATGGAAAGTTGTCCCTGTAAGATAAGTGGAATGGTCAGCTGAGGAATGGTTAAAATGGTGACATGAAAGCAATWAAATTAACTCTCCATTATGTTGGATAACAGACAACTTGGTAACCCTGATAGGGAGGTAAATGTGGGGACCAGAGAACCCTTTGCATAGTCACTCCTGAAGCCTTTGGTTTGCAGAACAGTTAATCCACAAGTCCCACAAACTGCCCATGGATGCAACTGACTGTTGGCTCTATCAGGAGTTATGGAAATGTAGTTCCAATTGATTTGACTTTGATTTTCCACCTAACTGTGGAAGGTGCTGGATRACAAAACTACTGAGAGGTAGACAGGTGGAGATTTTTAAAGGAAATAGTTGAATCATCCAAAACATTTCAGGACAAAATGGGAATCCCTGTCTGTAACCCCTCATCCTTAAATTTACAAATACCCATCATTATTCCAGCTGATTCCTCCTTTTGCTGTGAGTCTAGTCATCACTGGGCTGGAAAAAGCAAAAAACGCTGAGTAGCACTGCAGGTGGTCCCTCTCTTCTAGGGCTGGCTCAGCCCAGAGGTGACCCTGCCACGATCTGTGGGTCGAGGACCCACACAGACCCCGGTGGGGTAAGAGTGGTAGAAACCTTCCTGCTGCTGTTGAAGGGAAGAGGCTGACTCCTTTGGGGGTCTGAGTTCTCAGGGTTTATTGAACCTGGAAGGTCAACTTACCCCGAGAGGGACTGCCCAAAAAGAGCACCTTTCTGGGGTGTGCAACACCTTTTAACAGGGGGAGGGACAGTAACAACAAACCAGTCAGGAGGGATCGCGGTGTGGTTACAATCTGGACAGACATCAACTGGGAGCAATGGGGACAACTCGAGGGAGGGACAAACATTAAACATCAAATCACCAAGGGGAACCAGCAGAACTTTCCAGAAACAGGGGACAGGTTTAGGGAGACAGACAGGAGCCCAGGGAAGGCACAAGGGAGATGGACAGGAGCTCAGGGAACTTTCTGGAACAAGGGGAGAGGCTCAGGGGAGATGGGCAGGTGGCAGGGGAGGGCACATCAGGGAGGCAGACCAGGCAGAACCAAGGGCAAACAGCAAAAGGGGGTAGCTTGGAACAAACCAATAMTAATAGAAAATAACAAACCCCAACAGTAACACCTTTGCCAGTTTCTCTCATGCCATGCAGTTCCTTGAAATCAGGGAAGAAGGCTGAGTGAGCCTGAATGTAGGCTGGTTCCTGGCATGTGAAGATTGCTTTCTGGAATGGTACTGTTCAGGTGAGGGGAAAAGGAGGTGGAGCTGACAAACAAATGTGGCAGCATCCTTAAGTAGCGTCAGATATGTAATCACACACCCTCTGCAGAGTTTCTACATCAGGGCAATTCTCAATATAACACCTGTGATTGGGTTCTATTTTTTGTGAAGCTTCAGTAGCTTGGTGGAGTAAAATGCTCCAAGGAACCTGCTCCATGGATAACATTCATGTTAAAGTTAGGCTTTACATAGCTTTCAAAATAGGTTTTCCCAGGAAAACTCTTTTGTTTGTTTCTGAGTGTGGATGAAAATGAAAAAGATACAACTCACCCAGTAGASTGATTTCAGAATGATGCAATGATTTCAGAATCCTCATTGGCAAAAKTGATGTAKAAAGGTTTTCCAGGAACACCACAGGATAAATAGGTGAAGGATATGCTTCAGTTCGTCATCCATTTAGCAGTAGGTCTGCCACAGTTAGTGGCCACATGCTTTATTTTGCAATAGAAAAGTCAGTTTATTTCCACTGTTAATTAACAGGGAAGGACAGGGGACTGATTCTGCCAGTGTCTCGGGAAAAGCATAGATATGCCAAATTTCCACTTTCTATTTATGCTTTATGGGAATCACTTTAAGCTTGASTTCTTCAGCTGGTTCTGACTTGTAGCTGAGGAATCCTATTAATACTGCCATGACTAGTCCAACCATTTCTCAACCCTGAATGAAACACTTATAATCAAAAGAATTATTAAAGGTACAAGGCATCTGCATTTTTTACATCTTTTTCAAGATATTGAATCTTGAGATAATATTTTGGATCATATTTTCAAGATGTTCCCATAATCAGGAAGGCTAGAGTTTATTTTTTTTAATGACTGTTAATATTTCTATTAAAGTACTGAAAAATAACACACCACATGTTGTAACTATAGCAATAAAATATCAAGAGTTGGCAAAATAATTTTCTTTTCCTTTTTTTGTTCTTTTTTTTTCTGCATAGAATCTATAATAGATAGAGCTGTATCAAAACCCACAGTCTTAAGTCTTTATTTCTTTCCAGTCTGATATTGCATTTCCCAGARCAAGACATAAGAACTGACTTCAGAATTCAGCCCTTCATTTCTCCCACCAAACCAAAAAACCCMTGATTTAAGACATTTGGTGAGACAGCACACAAATCTTTCACTTCACTTCCYCTAAAAAAGGAGTCCCCAGAGGAAGAGAGGGGCAGAGCTGGGTTGTGCTAAAAGTTTTCAGCACCAAACCCCAGACCTGTCAGGGGAATCCAGTAATGAATCTTGGTGCTAAAGCATTAGGGCTTGCTGGGGGCAGGACAGAAGAAAACTAGCAATGGATAAACTCTCAGACACTTAAATGGCCATTCACAAATGCTTCTTCTTTTTATAGTTGCAATCTCATGCTGGTTTTTACCACTTTGAACTACAGAGACATATTCTGCATTTGTTTTTACYAGCAAAATTTTATTGAAGGTGGAGTGAATGAATGGACTTGAACAGACCAAAGAGAACATTTTCACTGAAATAGAKAACAATGTCAGTTAAGCATAACTTTTATTATTTCAGTGTTGTTTTAAAATAATGGCTGTATTTACCTGGAGGATCTTTTTCACATAAGTTTTGAATAAATAAGTTACTTGAAAAGCACAAGGAAATATTATTCTCAAAATACCCTAAATCTAGGAAAGTGCRAGTCTGAAGTCTTTGTATTGTTCTTTTCATATATAAATAGTATATAAATATCCAACAAAAAAAATCCAATGATGAATAAAACATATGGTAAACCCAGGTGTTAGATGTTACAGGCAAGGCAGCAAGAAATTATTGAAACCCTCGAGGCTCCAAACAGATGTGGAAAATGCAATTTGGCTTGTTTTTGGATATATAAAAATAAACTGATRTGCTAAAAATATTTGAATAATTCAAGTGTTTACTCAGTATTAAGAAGCAACAAACGAGCTTCTTAATACAAAGAGCACAGGAAGCAGTAAGTATATGCAACAGGTTTAATGAAACTGGATTCTTTTTGGCAGCTCTGAKGAGTGATGCTTGACACTGAAGTCAATATTTAACTTTGAAATCTGTGTTGCTTGCATTTATTAATACAGAAATTTTGTCCATAGCAGGTAGGTTGGAGTGGATTAAAGATCCCTTCCAACCCAAAGTTTTCTGTGACTCTAAATAAAGCAGAGAGAATTCAAATCTTAAGGTGAATAAGACTTTTTRTCAGCATATGATTGTTTCTTGCAGCATTAACATTTTTAATGTGTTGGTCAGTACAGGATCCTCACTGACCAAGCAGACAATATACATTATTTTCTGATGTTTTTCTTCCCACAACTGCTGAATTTCCATGTTCTTAAACAACTTAAATTGGTAGCTGGAATGTATTCAAAAATTCACATTTACATCTTGGTTTTTGTTGAGCAAGACTCTTAAATGTCACTGCCAAAGACATGATCTTGAAAAAAATGGAGTTTTGTCAA
Organism: Alauda arvensis; assembly: GCA_902810485.1. Taxonomy (NCBI): domain Eukaryota; kingdom Metazoa; phylum Chordata; class Aves; order Passeriformes; family Alaudidae; genus Alauda; species Alauda arvensis. The sequence goes on from CADDXX010000237.1 coordinate 310,850, forward strand.
TAAAATACCTCCAAAAAACAAGAAGTCAATGTTGGGTYAGAGCTCTATCTAAACTCTGATCCACCCTTCAGCTATGATCAGGTCAAACAGATCCTTCCTGATTTTACAGATACATGTGAAGAAGGCTGGAGGATATTTATTTCTTTGAAAGCCTGTGATTAGAAATTCATCTTTGGAAAAGATTTAAAAGGTCTCACTGGGCCTCTGTTTTATGAAACAGGAAACTTTTCAGACATACTCATTCAGTCCAAGTTTAAGATAAACTCTTGGCTCATTCTGCCTGGGACAGACACCTCATATTCTTGCCATGGAATTAGTGTCCATTGTAAAAATATACAAAGAAATATATGTTTCAGTCCAATCACCAAATTAGCATCAAATTTCACCTGCCTTAAGAACTGGAGTACCAAGGACTGCCAAGTAGCAGATCAGCAAGTGTTTGCTGGAGGAGAACCAGATAGAGCCAGCTTTTATCAATAGTTCCTGACATAATGTTGGTCTGATTAAAAAAAAAAAATTAAGGTCCTGATAACAAGTTTTCATTTTTTGAACAACTTTTAATTACAACTATTAACAACTTTTAAYGACTTTTAATTTTAAAGTGAGGTATACGGGCTTTGGTAGCAACAAATAGAAGAACTATTACATCTACAAAGACTTATAAGCAAATATTARTGGGAGAAATATCAAAAGCCAAAGATGACTCCCAGTCTGGCCCTTTCCTTCTTCCTTTAGAGGTGCTCTGTGGTCAATGTACTTACRTTACTTTATTGTCTTGCATCTTCAAAAATGTGTCTGTGAAAATGAAGATTTAGGTTGACTTCTATATTTGGCTTGATGTGACGTGGTGGATGGTTCATCACACACCTTGCTTTGACAGGGAAACCTGCTATGCAACTTGGGAATGGAATGCACAGCCCAATGCTGACTCTGAAAGGCTTGAGTAAAGACTGGGGAAAATCAGTGGAAACACCATAGGCTGCATGGTCAGCAAAATGTTAAACCCACAGGTCTGTGTGAGAATGAGCAGAGTCCTTAGAGATGAAGCACTTAAAACGTCATTTTCTGGCTTACTAGATTTTTAGTTGAACAAAAGCTTACTGGGATTTTTAAGCAGGTATTAAATCAAGTTTCTCTGAATTAAAARGTTATATGAGTGGTGGTTTTTTGTCATTCCTGGTGCTTTCTACCTACTGGAAAAAAAATTGGAGTAAATATTGATAAAGCCCCTCTTTTGAATTACACTTGTCTGGACAGAAACACACACATTTGCTTGAAAAAATACAATTATATCTTGAAAAAATAAATTGAAAAAAWGCTATGTAGCTCCATGCCCTTTAGCAATTTCATAATGAAATTCACCTAACTGCACTTATAAATTCAATTGTCATTATTATCATTACTTTTCTTAAAGTCAGACAGAAATATCGATTCTCGTGTTTCACAGCTTTGTAAGATGTTTCCTCTTTTTTATCATCACAGCACCAAAGGTTTATAAAGACACGAGCAACTCATTTATGTCCTCAGGGTTTTTTTTCTTAATAAGCTTCTGCAGTAACTAATTGGAAAGYAGACTTGTTCTTCTGTTGTTCTTTTCAATACATTGATCATTTCTATGCTGAAAAATTCTTGTAAGCAGAACACTGAGATAATGTCATAATTCCTTTGAGGTCCTGCAAAACATAATCTGCTGTGCTGTTCTGAAATAGTTGTTTCCTAAATTAAGCTGCTTCTGGATGTCGGAGCAATAATGAAGAGWTTCTCATCAATTAAATAGATGTTATTCTGACTTTCTTTTGTCTTTCCATCATTTACTGTTTCCTTCTGTCCTTTCTACTAATCACACAATTATAATTAAGGCTGGGAAAGCTGTAGACAAAGTAATCYAAGTTTCCATCCCATATAACCTTTACATGTTGAAGTAATAGTTTTATCAGACATAAATCTGGCATTTTAAAATTCACACTCATTCACACCTCAGAGTTAGTGGAAGGACTTTTTATCAGCTGATACCTGATTTCAAGGTTTTTAAGCATTAGTGGAAAATGTAAAACCTGTATAATTTGTTTTAGGACAGTCATGGTGAAACCAGCCTAAAAAAAGCTCCCAGATCTAGTTAAAAATTAGAAACTAATCAACCAACCAACCAACCAAAAAATCCAAACAACAACAAAAAGAAAAGAAAAAAACAAAAAGAAATTCCACACTCCCAAGTATCTGAAACTACTTTGTCAATTTGGTCAGATGGTACAAATCTGATCATCTTTAAGGCCTTTATTTTAATTGTTCAGAACTAAATGAATCAGGTTGACATTTGTTCTGCCTTTACTTTGTGAATAGAGAGAAGGACACCCAACTCAGAACCAGTATTGTGTGATCGTTCAGCTGTGTAAAGAGAAGAGCAGAATTAAGATATAATACTCACTTTTCACTCCTAGACTTCTGAAATAGCTATTTAATGAGAAATAGAACATTATTTCTAACTACATCTTCCKATTTTAATTCTTTGGCATTACTCAAATTATTACTGTGTCTTCTCCATCCTAAACCACACCTTGGGACAATTGCTTCTGTTCTCAGCCTCTTTTTTCTCCAGTACTTGTCCTTTTGACTTTTTCCTGTGCAGGGATGGATTCTCAGTCACTCAGATGGCATTTCCAGGACATAAGTGAAGATGACAAGAGGAGAAATAATTATTCCATCCTTAAACTCACATTATTGGGTACTCGGATATAAACCAACTTTCGATTTGTTTGAATTTTTTGAACAATCTTTACACATTTGTCAATCATCTCTCACCCATGTTCTCAGRCCTACCCCCTTCCTGACTCTCCTCTCTGCATAACTCTCTTAARTGCTGAATAAAAAACAAATCAGCATGCATGTATTCATCTTCCTCCTTTTGTAACCTCTCTGAAAATCTCCACCATCTTCGAAAGCACAACTCCAATATCTCTTTTTCTTCAGCTTGACACCAGATATTATTGCTCATYCCACCCTAACAATGCCCCCCTCACCCGCCTTTCCCCCTTTGTCTCTGTTTCTAGGAGAAATCTTTATATTTTCTTTCCTTGGGCAGCCTAGCATGCTTTTAGCAAATTCCCTAACCAAGTCTCTCTGGCTGTGTTGCACGCCTGCTGCTCTATCAGCCTTTTCTCTTGTGCACCAGGCCTCTGGCTTTCTCTCTTCAAAGTCCTCATTTAAACTCTCTTCTTTCACTAGACTGATGTGCTTTAGCTGGACACAGAAGTGAGTGCACAGCAGAACAGCAGAAAGGTTCATTAATAATGACTCAAACACCTTCTGGGGATAAGACACACAAAACGTTGGGTATGGATTATATTTCTGGTTTATGTGAACTACAGTGCAATCAATCCATCAAGGCCTTGAGAAAAGAAGGCAAAGTTACTGATCTGAAGAAAAGGCTATAATGGAATAGAGAGTTCACAGCAATGACAAAAGGTTTAGAAGGCACCTTGAACATGTCTGTCTGATCTCCCTTTCAGAGCAAAAAATAAATCCCAAAGAAATTAAGGCTCTGCTTGGTAATAGCTCTGAGCATGCATATTGTTTGCAACATAGGCTTGCTTGAACTGCTATGCAGCATTTTGAGTCACGCAGCTTCAGGCAATAATTTTTAGAGGCAAGGACATTTATATTAAAAAATAGGATGGTGTCAGAGCAGGGTTATCAAGAATCYCAAAATATTTATAAATGTTTTGCATGTACATCTCTGCAGAGGCAAGCKGAAAAAGATGAAAGAAATAAACAACCAGGTGATAAACTACACTATCATCTGCCTTCAAGATTTCTGAAGTGAGAGTTATAAATCACTACCCTCTTTAGAACTGCAATCCTCAAGGCAGGATGAGCTTCTCTTTCACAGCTGATCTCCACAATCAGTTCAGAATATGACTTCCATGGCTGACAGCCCAAAACATTGCATGCCACAGGTCTGCACAGACATTGCCTGAACCATGCTCAYAAGGGATTTGCAAGAACATCTTTCTGGCACAGATAATAAGTGGGTCTTTTCTTCTTACTGCACCTGCTTATTACAGAGAACAGTCAGGTACTCCTTAATTAGGCAGATGGGTTACTACAGCTCAGAAAAGAGTCAGGAACTCCTGAAATAGACTGGTGGGTTCCTACATCTGTCTGATGGGAAAGCATTAACCTTGTTCTGCTGCAGTTACGTCTTTCTTGACACGAAGGCAGGGTTTACTGCACACAAGCACTGAGGGAGAGCTTTTCCTTGGTTTTAATGTCATYACAAAATTAATAGAAAGGACTGCAGAGCCCAGCCTGTTGTGTTTATCATGAGGACTAGGCCTTTGTATTCACTAAAACAGTTTACAYTSCATGTGTTTCCACTTGAATTGGAAYGGGAAGATTCTATTACACTGTCAAAGTATTATTTTTACAAACTTTGTTTATTGGTCTTCTTCACCATGCACATAATGCCAATTTAGCCTGTTTGTATTCCACCTACTGTTATGTGAAATTATTTCAKGGATGGAGTGAATTTCAAATAAAATATGCATGAAATTACCTGCCTTCTTCCTCTCRTTAACAGTAACAGCACTTACAGCAAATGATTTCCCATCCAGTGGGAATTTTTTCTTAAATAATAATAAATACTGAGCCCAATTTCATTAGCTCCATTTCCTCTACACTTTTACAAAACTGACATATGAGTACATGACTAAATGTTTTGCTTTCTCTGCATTCATTTGTGTGACTAGTCACTTTGGCATGCTGATCTGAAATACTAATTGCAATAATTTCTGTTTCTTTTCCACAATAAAGTGCCCTTCAGAAAGAGACTGTCAACTGCATCTTTTGTGGTTCTTTCAACACAGATGAGAGCAGGAAAGCAAAACCTTAGCAATCTCCATGGAAGGAGTTTCTTATTCCACTTTGTCTCAAATTAACTAATTTGAAACAGCTTAAAAGCTGAAAACATTGTGTCAAAATTCTACTTTTTTGTGACAGGTTAAGCTTTACATTACAAGATTACAAGGTGGATAGATATTTTGGGAAATCAAGTCATTCAGATGGTAAGAACTAGCTGTGGTGCTGGCATGCTGTGCTGGTTTTGGCTGGTGTAGAGTCAATTTTCTACACAGTGGCTGGTGTGGGACTGTGTTTTGGGTTTGTGCTGAACACAGTGACAATAACAGAACAGRGTTTACACAGAGCCAAGGCCTTTTCTGCTGTTCATGCTGCCATGCTGGCAAGGAGACTGGAAGTGCTTGGGATGTTTGGRGGAGACACAGCCAGGACAGGTGACCYSAACTGACCAAAGGGATGYTCAATGCYATAYSACATCRTGCTCAGSATATAAAGTGAGGGGAAGAATGAAGTGGTGGGGTACATYTACAGTCATGRCATTTGTCTTCTYAAGTCACAGGTGATGGAACTCTRCTCTGCTGGAGARGGAAACAMCTGCCTGTCCATACAAAGCAGGGAATTCATTCCTCATTTTGATTTGCTTGTGTGAGCAGCTTTTTCTTTTCTAATTAAACTGTTTTTTTATCTCAACCCACGATTTTTCTGTCTTTTTCCTTTCTGATTTTCTCCCCAGTCTCACTGGTGGGGGAGTCAGTGGCTGACKGGGGCTTGGCTGCTGGTTGGGGTTAAACCATGGCACRTGCAAAGGTGCTCACAGTGATTTCAGAAAGGCAGTAAATTGTAAAAGCCCTGTTCATTTGGTAATGTCCATAGTCCATGCAAGGAAGGGGAAAAAGATTTTAATGTCCTGTGGCAGTCATGATTCTCTAACTCAGCCTGAGCATCAAATGGGCCCCATGTCAGGCAAACCAAGTGCAAGAGGTGATGTTTATMTGAGAGGATTCTAAAGGAGCTTCAGAAACTTCTCTTCTTGGCTCTAATAATGTTAATTTTACTACCAAAAAGCCTAAGAGAAGGTGTTTTGCTCYGGAGTCCCTTAAGCAACACATTTCTCTGACACAAATCACAAATATGTCATTCTTAAGGAACATAAGTAGAAGTGTAAATGAGCAGACCTACACCAACAGGGAGTACAAGTGAGTAAATTCTATTTTACCATTTGCAAGTGGCATGGAACAGAAATTTTTAATGTCTTTTGGTTCTGTGGAGCAGCAGCTTGGTCATGCATTTGAGAATATGGGACTTAGTAGGCACTGCTGTCATATGACAACCCCTTCAGAATTCAAACACATGGCACTAGAAAGATGATGAGCAGCAAAGTGTTCACCAGTTGAACCAGTCAAGTGAAGTTAGTTGTTTTATGAGATTTTTACTACATTCAGGTTTTAAATTATGAATTTCACTAGTGTTATTAAGGCTTTAAGTGTGCCTACACATGTAACAATAATATGGTGGAGAAACAAAACTTAAACCTCTCATAGAAATTCATTAACACAGATGTTTCCTGAAAGAGGGCACTAGGCTTTAACAAACAAACTGGTTAATGGGATATATGTTAGCAATTTGTTTTTGYTTTAACAGGAAGAAGACAGCAGAAAGTTTCTTTTGCAAGAGTTTGCCCTTCCAGAACAGTCAATGCTCCAAGCATGGCTCAGTGGCCAGCTGCAGCATCACACATTCATATTAGGGTTTTCATCCACTTTTTGTGGAAGGACTAGACTGGAATCAATCATGTCCTGTATGGTGCTGAGTGCTACTTTACAAAAGCTTACCCCTGCCCTGTTAGGTTAAAATCCACAGGAGGTAAATACAGGGAAGTGGATGTGGTTTGAGGCCTATCAGGAAATCTTAAGCCCAAAAGAGTAAAGACAAATTTCCAGTTTAGAGACTGATTCAGCCCCTGCACTCTGGTGAGCAAATTTCACTTGTGTCTTGCATCCTACCCATGAGGGACGAGCCTGACTGAGTCAGGTGGGTAAATCGAATGGAGTCCCATTGTGTTGCCAGAGCAACACCAAATTCAGGATGAAGACCATGACACATTTTGATTCCCCTCTACAAAATGTACAAAATAACACCYACTGCAGCAGATGCTGCTGAGTTCATTAACTGGTGTATGCATTCAAAGTGCTGAAGAAAAGCAGCATTTTTATGCTTTTTATATTACAGATAAATATTTGAGTAATCCTGAGWATTAAATGGGATTTGAACACAGTGTTACAGCAATCAGCTTCCAAATTGTGTAGCCTGTGGACCCAAACCCACTCTCTGGATTTCTTCACAGCTGATTAATTGTGGTTCTCCAAGTCTCAGTTCAATCATCCTTCGTGTAGAAAGTTGTAGGAGCATGATCAGAGGTTCCCTTCTCTTTTGGACTCAGGTTCAAAGTCCTGAAAGATAAATTTCTGTGGGTGGCAAAAAGATGTCTGCATCATACTGAGGTTTGTGGGAAGGGTGGCTGGCCTGCATTTGTGTGTATGTATATATATATATATATATATATACACATATATATATATGTGTATATATATAACATCTATCTATCTATCTATCTATCTATCTATCTATCTATCTATCTATCTATCAATCTATCTATCTGGAACAAGAATCCCTTAGTGTCCTGTGACACTGCAATACCACCCTGGCTTCACTGCCCTGCCAACTGGTGACACTAACACTCCAGTCCAAGTGAGGAAGACTTGTAATGTAAGAAGAGACATTTAATCTGAAAGAAAAGACAATAATAATGAATTGTTAGTTTTCTGTAAATAATGGTGAAAATGAAATATCTGGTTATGCCTTGAACCAGCAGATATTATGTCCATAACTAATATGATCCTGTGTATATGCTTAGTGATATCAGTACTCAGAGTTATTTTGGGTAATTAATAATAGGCATGGATGTTGCATTTCAATTCTCTTTCCTCAGCTATATAGTGTGTAGTCTTGTTATGGTTGTGTGTATTTTGGGATTGTCTGCAGTTTGCCATCTTTATTTTATGGCATGTTATCTATTTCTGTGATGTAACAATTCAGTGTAACATTTCTTACTCAAATGGTCCTGTTAAAAAAGCGATTGTTTAAGAAATGAGTAATTATTATCATGGGCAGCAAAATAAAATAAATTGGCTGCAGGAAGTGCTCTCTGTGAAAGAAAATTAGTTTGGTGTCTTTCCATTAAGTGTTTTTCACAGCCAGTGAATGGCTAAGTGCCCATTTGTCCTTGGAAATAAGTGTGACAAAAGAGGTYAGAACACAGCAGTTCTTCTTTGTGGAAGTTTTTGACTAATAAGGATGCCTAATGAGARAAATCAGGAATGCATTTGAGATGGTAATGGCACCCTATAAAAATGTGTCACTTAAATATCAAGTTCATGAAAATAGTTCCTCATGACTTTTCTTGATCAAGGAAAATCCTGTTTTCAGAGACCAACTTCTCCCAGGCTCACCTTCCCATTTTTTCTTTTAAAATAAGTCTACTTAAAATAAGAGACCTAAAAGAACACATTTTATAAAGTTTATAGATGGATGAATTATGTCAGTAAATGTGAAAATTTACAGCCTTGTTAAAGGAAAATATGGCTGTAAATAATAAAAAAACAAAACAAAACGACCCCCGCAAAAAATAACCATGTCATTGGTAATGTGCCTTTTCCTCTCATTGCATAAATATGGCTGGGTTCTGCAGGATAAGAATGTGGGTATTCATAGGCAAATAGATAATGCATATATCAGAAAAATGCATCAAATAACTTGTGCTGAACAGGAGTGCTGGTAGGAGGATTTATTTTCTTGGTTAGCCACTGATTATTCCCTGGTTCACAGACATGAGCATTCCTGTCACAGACCTTCAATCAACATCTCCTTATGAATCTGCTGTTGCATCTTCAAATGAACAAAGGAAGAAAGACAAACACATCAGCTGAAGGCAGCAAAAGTATGTGATCAGTTTATGGAAAATGCAAGATGAAAACATGAAGGAAAATTTACAGAGAGGCTGCATGATTTGCCAAATTGCTTCCAGCTACCAGCAGCTACACAGGAACCACTGGGCTGTGGTGCTCCACATCAGATCTCTCCTACTTTTCCTTTTCAGAAACTGTATCTACTTTTCTCATCGTTTATTTTCTGTTACCTCCTGTTTTAAGTCTATACCTTCTAATATTTCTTTCACTCCTTTCATGAGATCTTCAATKCAGTTGAGATTTATTCTTTAATGTTGAATATGTTGCTGGGAGGAATATTATTTATATAGGCCATTGCACATTTTTTCAAAAGAAGCTGTTCAAAATGCCTCTTAAATGGCCCTCTGTCTAACATAGTAGGTCCTGCTTCTTTTAAACCCCTTGTCTGYAACTGAACAAGTGGAGATCTGAATACAAAACATCACCAGAAGAGAAGAAAAAGTGCATCAAATTTGGTAAACAAAATATAAATCTTTGAGGTCAAGTGAGTTTTTAAAGCATTGGAGCAGAGTTATATTTTTATGATCCAAAAATTTTGTCTACAAAATTGAGAGACCTAAATAAGTGACAGAGAAATAAATCATGATCTGCCATTCTGCCTTAATTAATYTCAGTGAAATTGTGGTGCACAGTCATTGGATTGGTCAGGCCCATGAAGAAATCAAATAAGTTACTACTTTTTGGACATGTTGGATACGTTCATTAAGATYAGCAATTGCTTTTAATAATGGAAGTTGAATTCTTCAAGGCAAGTGATTTACTTTTACTGTAAAAATTGCTTTAACTTCTGCTAAAAAGTGGCTATATAAGATATATATAGAAAAGAAAAATGCAAAATATCTGAATATGCATTGATACCTCACTTTTATGTAAGATTAATATTTGAGTATTGAAAAGTGTTATTTTTTATCAGATTTCTTCAGATAGATAATAACCAGAAAAGTTGGCTGATGGTTACTCTATGTGCACAAACTAAAATAGCTTTAATTTTTGTGAATTTGTAAATAAAAGGAAGAAATGGGCATGAGGTACAATATGGGAAAGTTTGCTTTTGTAAGGAAAAAATCCCACGATGATGATGTTCAACACTGGGMYARCAACCCAGAGAAGCTGCAAAACTYCATCCTTGGAGATATTCAAACCTCAGCTGGACAAAGCCTTGCCCTTTGAGGCTCTGAGGTTAATGAAATCTCAGCCCAAACTAACTTTGGTTCAGCCTCCTACTGAAAGCAGGGATAACATCAATGATTTCCTGAGTTCTCATGCAAACTAAATAATTTTGTGATTTGTGATCTTAGTCTTGTAAACAGTGCTATCCTTGTAGATGTTAACCATTTTCAGTATGGACTTTCATTACTGGCATTCATTTTATTTGTAGAAAAGTGACATAACATGAATACAGTCCTTTTTCTGCTCCCTGTGCACATGGAAGGCAAGTTTCAAATCAACAACCAATTGCCATAAAGCTTGGTGGGTTTACAAAGCCCTTCATTTGTCAGGCTTTGATTTTCACACTAAATATTTGTTTTCCTCCATAAGATTGAATATGAGAACCAGCACCACCACAACAAAAAGAATGTCAATGGCCATGTTGTCTGAACACTTACCCATTCATCATTTGCCTATTGCCATTCAGACTTCATCTATAAATATGACTACTCATTCCCATGTTATGAAATAACTGAGGGTCTGAAAGAGAGATGCTTTGATTAAAACTTGCAGCCTGTAGCATATTCCTAAGGATGTTGTCTGGAAAATATAAGGATTCACATATATATTCATATATATATACATATAAATTTGCACATATCCAAGCTGGAGAGACAGACAGGAACCTTATGAAGTTTAACAAAGGGAAAACATAAATCCTGCATCTGGGGAGGAATCTCATGCACCAATCTCTGCTGGGGATTGCCCAGCCATAAAGCAGAAAAGCACCTGGGGTTCCTGGTAGACACCAAGGTGAACACGAGCCAGCAGCGTGTCCTGGCAGCACTCCTCAGATGCCTTAGGCAGCTCAAGGSAGATGATCCTTCCTCTCCACTCAGCACTGGTGAGAGGACACCTGGAGGACTGTGCATGGTTCAGGAGGGGCATGAACATAATGAAGGGTGTCCAATCTCCAGAGAGACTGAGGGAGGGACTGGAGCATCTCTCTTATGAGGAAAACCTGGGAGAGTTGGGATGGCTCAGCCCAGAGAAGAGAAGGCTCACAGGAACATAAATCCACAATAAATCGATATAATGAATTTAATATGATGCAAATAATATTAATTACAAATATAGACAATTTATAACAAATTTATATAAAATCTGAAGGGAGGATGTAATGAAGACAGGGCAGGCTCTTTTCAGCGATGCCCAGCAGAACCAGAGGCATGAAATGKGCACAAAATGAAATACAGGAGGTTCCAYCTGGCCACACCTTTTTATTTTGAGGCTGACTGGGCACTGGCACAGGCTGTCCAGAGRTATTGTGGACTGTGAATCTTTGGAGATATYCCACATGGTCTTGGATAATCAGCCTAAAATGGCCATGYTTGAGCAGGGCTTTTGGAYCAGATGACCTCTGGAGGTCTCTTTGAACCCCAGCTATCCTGTGATTCTGCAGTTCTGTGATATGAGTGGGGTGGCATGGTACATTGCAGAARCTTGTTTCTTGGCTACAAGAAAAAAGGTTAAGAAACCACTCTTTTCACAGAAGCCAGTAATATGCASTGCTGGGGATGAGAACAAGGAATTCAGGTTAAATTGCAATAATTTTTTCCCAGATGCTATTCTCCATTTTCATATCCTCTACATCTTTCTGAAAGGGATGGTATTATCTATCATCTTTCTAGTAGGTTCTGAGATGTGTTGACATTGCTACTTTTCCCTTTCTGATTTTCTTTCCCTTAGAACTGGTGATGCAACAGGTGTGGGAAAATGTTTAGGAAATAAATTCACAGACATTTTATCTGGAGGTGGATCCACAGTTCTGGGAGACAACTATAAGAAAYCAATGTGTTCCAATCTTCTTTGCTGTTTCGGGCTTTTTTTTTTTTTTTTCCATTCTGTTTTAAATCTTAGAATTTTTAGATTGTAAAAGACATGCAAAATCCAAAATAGAGTTCAACCATTAATCCACCACTGCCAATCCACCCCTAAATCATTTCCCTAGGTGTCACATATTTTTTAAACCTTTTAAACACCTCCAGGAATGGTGACCCAATCACTTCTTTAGGCAACCTGTTCCAATGCTTGACAACCCTTCCTGTTGAAGGAGTTGTTCCTAAAATCCAATCTAAACCTCCCCTGGCATAAGTTGAGGATGTCTCCTCTTGTCCTGTCACTTGGTGTGGTTCCCTTCCAACCTGATATTCCACGAGTTCATAATTCTATCATGACAGAATTGAAATAGTATAATTGTTGTGGCTGACAACAGTAAGAGAAAACATGATGGATCAGTACTGCTTCCCCATTTTCTCCCTCCCTGCCCGAACCAGCCATCAACCATAAATAATCTGCTCACTTAAACATCTCAACAAACAAGGACTGACTCTGTTTTGTCCTGTACCAGCATGGGCAGTACCTTTACTGAAGAGACACCCAGGGAATTCCAGACAACAGCCTGATCAAAACACTACAAGGATGTAGAAAGTATGAGGAATATTCACAAATCTTGATCTCCATCAGTGCATAACTGTGATGTTTGTGTGTATCTACCAGGTGTTACTGCATTTTGTTATCATCATAAATTGACTTGAAAAGGTCAAATAAAAGTGGTTGTTTACCACTTCTTTGCTAAAGTAAAAGGTTTGCTATTTTAGGTTTGGAAACAAATGTGTGTATTGCACCAAGTCCTTTAGCTTGATATTTCRCCTTTGGTCACTGTTTAAATAACAATGCAAAGTAGCATATATTAACATGCAGTTAGCAATATTTTAGAACAGGAAGTCCAAAATTAATTTCTGAATAATTACAATCTATATTAGAGTATCTTCAATGTCAACAGCTTCTTTGTCAGACTGACAATAACCAATGTATCTGGCTTTCTTAATACATTCACAGTGTGTGCTGTATTGACTGTGATGAGAGAAAGTGTGTGGATTTGAGTATTATAATTCTGTTTGATTTGCTGCTAGAGTTTCTTGTTATCAAACATTTCACTTTGTCTTGACATCACTGAAATATCAGTAGAACTGGATGATTTGATATGTTATTGGAAAAGGCAGGAGGTATGCTTTATGTTAGATTTGTTGYTGTTGTTGTCATTATAAAGAGAATTAGTGAGGAAATATTTATCTGTGAATTGTCTGTGTGYATTGCTGAGAGAGAAGGTTACCTGCAACCATGCTGTTTGCTATTGATYCCTGTTCCATCTTTGGCAGCTCATTCTTGTTTCCAGCAAGAAATCCTGGACTGGAGAGTTAAACTGGCCAATAGTGGRCCATGCCAACTGACCCTTGAGGTCTGAGTAATTGGCCAAATAGGAAATCTTGTGTTTTGGTGGCTGGTTAATAAAAGTGAACATGTGGAGGAGAGTGAGGGGGCACTATTASTCAGTAGCTTCCATTGCTATGCCACACAGTTTGAAGGATCCTATATTTGGGGTGAGATTTGTCTCATAAAACCTGTCAGAAAATACCAACATGAACCTCTGAGCAGGTACCCTTTACAATCAATGGACAGCCCATTTTCAGTTAAAAAAAAACCCTAACACAAAACCACCAACTTGTTTAAAAAATACATTAATCTAATCTGAAAATAACATGGGATCAGATTAATTGATYCCTTAATTCCATTGACAATGTCGACTCCAACTTCCTTAGCTGCAACAGAAGCCCCAACAGCAAGCTCTGATATAGCCAGGTCTGCTAAAGGCATCTGATGCCTCAATTTGCCAGGAGAAGCCAGGGGTGTGRCAAATGTATGGAGGTCAGGCCAGGCCAAGCCAGAATTTTATTTCATTCCATTATCTTGTTTTTCCTCAGCAACAAGCATGTGTCACAAGCCAAAGTCAGTTACCATCAAAGTTACTTCACACCATGGCATAAGGAATATGAAACCTGGTTTATAATCACCTTTTCTTTGGGCCTTGGCTTGCATTGCACATGAACTTTTGCTGATTGGACCATCAGAGCCAATGCCTTTCATAAAAGATGAAGTATCTGCACAGGTGATACCTCCGCTTGGAACAACTGAAATAAAAGGAACAGTAAAACTATCACAAGAAACAGCCCACATTCCTCTGTAGAAGATATATTTGGAAAGTTTTTGAGCCAGGTTTACAATTTAATTAAGGCAGAGACTAAATGAAAGGAGAGGTATAAGAAAGTATCCACTACAATGTGTATATACTCCTACTKCTTAATCACACTGCCAGATTTGAAACACCACARTGCAATAGGGTTAAGRAGTGAAGCAATGCYARTGATGGAAGATGGATGAATTCATGMTGAATTACTGAATATCTAGATAGATCAATAAGATATAACTTCATGGGACTTCTGAACAAGTAGACTGAAATATTCTAGTTTGTTTAGAAACTGCTGAGAAGCATCTGAGCCTAYATACTCAGCATTAATTAAAGATTATTAAAGATTTATGGAAGATTATAGACTTCTCTTGTGATTTTGCCTGGCTGGTAAAAGATCATAGCAATGAAAACTGGTAATGAAACAAAACATAGTTTCAGGGCCTATATTGAATTTCTAGTTAATTAATCATTTCTAGTTAATAATCATTTTCTGTTTCTAGTGAATAGCCATTTTCTTCTCCATCTTCTTTGTAAGTACAGCTTTTTTGCAAAGTCCTTCCCAGGGGGTGAACAGAAGGCAGACACTTTCTCCTGAGTTGCTCTGATCAACAAATATTGCTCTCCAGTGTCATCAGAACTCCTGAATGTATCAAACATTCATTTGATACTTTTGATAGCCACAGTTCATGTAATCACAGACTCATAGAATACCAGGTTGGAGAGAACCTCCAGGATCCTCCAGGTCCAGCCTTTCTTGGCAAAGCACAGTCTAGACAAGATGGTCCAGTATTCAGTCCAGAAGAATTCTAAAGGTGTCCAATGTCAGGGAATCCACCAYTTCCTTGGGRAGATTATTCTCATAARTTTTTCACCTTATGTCCAATYAGAATCTCCTCAGGAGTGACTTGTACCCATCACCCCTCATCTTTTCCATATAACTCCTTGTAAAATAGGAGTCTGATCTTTGCTGCCATCTTTTAAAYAYTGGAACATGGTGAAGTTGTCTCCCCCAGGCCTTCTTTTGTCAAGGCTGAACATGCCCAGTTCTCTCAGCCTTTTCCCATGTGTCAGTCTTTCCTCTCCACTGCTCATCTTTGTGGCCACCCTTTGTGCTCTGTRCAGCCAGTCCACATCTCTTTTTTATAGCAGGGACCAAAGCTGAACACAGTGTTCCAGGCCTGGCATTCATGGTATTGCATAACAGGGCCATTCCTGGCCCTAGAATTCCATTCTGCTGGCTGAGTAGAGTGGGATGATGTGTTCCCAATCTTTGCTGGGGATGTCGTGGTCAGTGCAGCCCAGCTTCCTGCTGCCTTTCTCTGCTGCACACTGGTCACTCATTCTGAATTAGTTGTCCCCCAGGACCTCCAGGGCCTTTTCCACAAAGCTGCTCCCCATCCAGGCAGATTCCAGCCCRTGCTGCAATCCTGGATTATGTTTTCCCAGGTGCAAGACCTTGCATTTGTCTTTGTTGAACTTCATATGTTCCTGTTAAACCACTCTTTCAGCTAATCCAGGTCTGTCTGGAAATTATCAGAATATACACAAGCAGTATAAATGATACAATTACAGCACATTTAATGTCATCCAGCACAACTAGAACTGGATAAAAGATATATTCAAATTATTACACATTTGTTTTCAGTCTTAATTGAGCCAGCAGTAATTAATAGATTCATATGTGTGTGTGTATTAAAGAATATTCCATTAAAATATGCCCTGGAAATGTCAAAACATGTTGTTACATCATGGTCCAACATTGATCAGCTTCCTTGACAGCTGGAGAGCCTCAAGGGAGTTTTAGTTTGAAYGCTCCAGGCCCTTAATCTCTCCTGTGTATTTGATTTTCCAGATGGACAACTGTYCCAGGATATGCTATAATCTTACTGCCCTAGGGTTCAAACAAAACAGGTCAGTGTACTTTAGTGTATCCTGAATTTCATGCAGGCCAAGACTCTGACCTACACTACAGATCCAGGATGAGAGGCAGTGATCTTCACCTTGCATGGAGTGCATGTCCAGAGGGCTGCAGGTTAATGCTGAGTTGACACAGAATATTTCAACTCAGTGTGAGGAGCCAAATGTGTCAATTCAGGTTGACACAACCCAAAMCAAYGACAGGACAAACMCCAAAATTCACATTGTTAGTGAGCAGGCAACTGATTTCCACAAAATTCCACATCATCACTTTTTATAAATTCACTTTCTCAAATGTTGCTTTTTTTTGATTTTCTATGGTATCTGGACAGCTGGCAGAAAGAAGCAGCAATCAGTTGGACTCCATGAGTCTTTCAAACCTTCAAGCAATCTTGTAAAGGTAGCAGCTTTAAAATTTGTAGCTGTGAATGTTTATATATTTTACTGATCTTTTYCTGGTTTTCTAGTTTCCTCACTCTCTCAAAGACACACACATTCACATACACTTATACTCCCACCTTTGMATGTTGGAGAACCTCTTGTGCACTCTCCAGTCTCACCCTCTCTTTCAAGCACAAGTTCACTCACACAATCCTCTACAGAGTAAAGCTTCTTTACTTTCTTTACTTTTCTTTAATCTCTTTCTTCTAATGACAGCTAAATCCTAAAAGGTAAAAGATGATCTCTCTGGGAACAACTGAATTGGGGAACAACATGCAATTCACATCTCTCCTTCATTCTTTACTGGACAAGATTAGTGTTGTGGTAATTGTGGYGTTCCCATTGGAAGCATAAAGGAGTTATAAAGCTGTAACTGCTTGCTCTTTTCCTTCATCCTGGGTTTCACAAGGTTGAATCCAATCCAAATGGGATGCTTTATAAAGAAGCATTCTTGTGCTTCTTTCCCTGCCTCCAATGCAGACTTCTTGGGATATCAAGATTTCTTTTTCTTTTTCTTTTTCTTTTTCTTTTTCTTTTTCTTTTTCTTTTTCTTTTTCTTTTTCTTTTTCTTTTTCTTTTTCTTTTTCTTTTTCT
>CADDXX010000237.1:328187-362790 GCA_902810485.1 Alauda arvensis
GCAAACCTTACTTCAATAAGCAAAGCTCAAATTGTTATTTTCATATGACACATTTGGGCTCTCCTAAATGTTCATGAGAGTGAGGTTCTAATCCACTGTCTGCTTGTGTGGCAGTGCCAGCCTGCTGCTCAGGATGTCATCTGCACCATCCAAGGCACCACACTGCACCCTCATTATGGCAACACTGCTCTTGGGATTTATAGCAGATGCTGACTGAGGTAATGAGCAGGCCCAAGACACCTCCAGCCTGTGTCATTCACATCTAGTGACACTGCTGCAGCACCCASCTCTGCAGGACAGGGACACCTCTCACTGGGGGTTACAACCCCAGAACAGCAGTCTAACAGCAGGTTAGAAAAGCGCACGTAGTAAGAGATAGGGCAAGAGATCATGGCTGAGTTGAGACCTGCTGGTCAAACTGAAGGGCAAGAAGGAAATGCACAGGCACTGGGAGAAGGGACATGCATCCTGGGAAGAGTCTGGGGATGTGGTCTGGGTGTGTACGGTTGAGGTCAGGAAGGCCAAGRTGCAGCTAGAGCTGAACTTAGCAAGGGATACAAAGAAAAAAATAAACATTTCTAGCCAAAAAAGGAAGAGGATGCAGGGGTTAAAAGGAGCCCTGAGGAGGACTTTGGGTCCWGGTGGATGAGAGGCTGGACAKGACCCAGCAAAGTGCSCTGGTATCCCAGAAAGCCAAACRTGTCCTGGGCTGCAGCCAAAGCACCATGGGCAGCAGAGGAGGGAGGGGATTCTGCCCCTCAGCTTTGCTCTGGTGAGACCCCATCTGCCATGCTGCCTTCAGCTCTGGAGCCTCAGCACAGGAAGGACAAGGACCATGCTCAGAGGAAGGCCCCAAAGATGGTCAGGCAGTCTGATCACCTCTCATATGAGGACAGGCTGAGAGACCTGGGTTTGTTCAGCCTGGGGAAGGGAGATCTTGGGGCATCCTTTCAGTACACAAAGARAGTTTTTAGCAAGGCTGYAGTGACAGGASAAGGGGAAATGRTTTTAAATTAAAAGAGAGTATATGCAGAYTAGATATAAGGACRAAATTTTGTTATTAATAGGCTTAAGAAACACTGGCACAGGTTGCCCAGAGAGGTGATAGATGCTCCATCCCTGGAAGTGTTCAAGGTCAGGTTGGATGGGGCTCTGAGCAACCTGATGTAGTTGAAGTTTCCCTGCCCATATCAGGGGGGCTGGAATTTGATGATCTTCAAAGCCTCTCACAACCCAAGCCATTCCATGATTCTATGTGCAAGTGGGATGGCACCAACCATTTTTTTTCCCCAGGGATGCACATTTACTTCTGATAACCACAGGTCTGTCCTTTGTTTCAGAGAGTTTTCGCTCCCTTCTTCCAGGCAGCCAGTATTTGCCTGGCTCAGCAGATAGAACACCACATTAAAAAAAAAAAAAATCACTTTATAAATTCAATCCCTTGTGAAATTTTTAGAAGTGATTTCTAGAGCATCATGTGGCACGAGGCCATGGGAGTACTTAAGTTTTATATTTTGCTTAATTGCCTGTGGAGGTCCTGCCCTTGGCACTGTGGTTAATGGTTAAACCTGTTTTGTAACTGAATTATAATTAAGTGTAGTCAACAGAAATGAAGYTCATTGTACCTGTCAATAAGAATCTTTTCTCCTGTCTCAATATTCTTTAAGTAGATCAAATTCCAGCCTTTTTCATTCAATACAAATACACACACCAGCTGATTTCTCTTTCTTTAGACTGGATCCTGGAGAGTCTTGGTGATTTAGAGAATAACCCAAAAGCTCCTACAGTGAAGAAGCTGAGCCATGTCAAGGAAATAAAGAGGCTTACAAATCATACCTCTATACCCTGGTCCTCAACTTGTGGAATGATGTAGGAGCCATTATAAAGAAGAGAAAACAGGTTTTAAAATTAGTAACTTACAGAGAGAGTACATGGGTATTTGAAATAGAGTTCAGAGGGAAAATTAGTTGCTAGGCAAGATTATTGAAATAACCTCCACTATTTTTTATAAGAAGGCAAGAGATGTCTACCAGCCAGACCAACAGTTTGCTGTCCTTTGGAAACCCACCCTTTTCTCTACCATGAACTATGGATTTTAACATGGGTTCAGTTTTGCTCTTTTCTAGTGGGGCACTGGGGGAAAATCAGGGGTTGGGTTTTTGACTGGAGTTTTTTTGTTTCTGCAGTTTTCATACCCCATTTTGTACTTGAGGCTGTTTGTTGGAACAATGCCACGAAATACTGACATGCTCTGGAGGCACCAGCTCTGATGAGACACAGACTTGGGGCCATTCTGTTGCCCACTGGTGGGTGTTCCCTGGTGCTAAGCTCACAACAGAGCCATCCTTGAAGCTATTTTTCCCCTGAATAAAAGCTGCCAAGTTTCTAGCCCATGGAAAACCTCAGCATATCAACATCACGCAGTCTGTATCCTCACTGCTGGAAAAGACAGCTCTGCTCACAGTGTGAAAGAAATTTCTTTCTCTTCTTCCYACACTGTTCCATCCTTGAATAATGTGTCAAAGGTACAATTTCTCCTGTTCCATAGTACAAATCACTGCCCCAACAGGAAGTAAATTGCAAGCCCCAACTCACTTAAGATAGTTTCCCAGTATTGATTAATAGATGATTACAGAGCTAAAGATAAAAAGTTGAGAGCCCTTTATGCCACTCCAAAGACCTCCCTTTTCCTTTTACCATTGTAAACATCTGGAGAATGATTGAATTTTTTTTTTTTTGCATAACTTACTCATTATTTAGCTTTGCTTTTGCTCTCCAAGTATACTAAATTCGTCTTACTTCTTCCATTCATATCACTTTTTTTTGTAGCCTTGAAAGCTGCTTTACATAGAAGAATAACCATAAAGCAATGATATTCAGAGGTTTACCAGTAACACATAAATATTTATATGTACTCCATACTGAAGACTTTCCATTGAGTCAAAATACATGKATAATGGAGACATTTATATAGCATTTTCATATGAAAGGCACAAAACAGATGAGACAGTTTCATGCTTGCTTTCATTTAATCCACTGAGGTTGAGTTTAATGCTCTTTTATTTTTCCTTTGAAGATTTGCAGTTATGTTGGCTTTTTGTCTTTGCTTACAGCACTCAGATATGAAGACACTTCAGAGCACCAGCTTTCTACCTCAGGAGACCTGGYTCCAGCCCTGATCTAAATCACACCCAGGGAGGTTAGTTGGTCTCATCATGCTCTCTAGTGGCTGCTTCTCTGCTGAGCAGCTGCCATGCTCCAGGGAGGACCAGCTCTGGAGCAGCAGTGATGCTGCAAGACTTCATGGCCTGAGCACAAAAGGAAAAACTGGAGGGTCATTTTGGCTTCATTCTAGTCAGGCCTCAACCATGGCTTAATCTCTCACCTSAAAGAGAATAAATGTCTCGATGGTAGTCATACAAATTTTTAAATAATTTCAGCTCTCCTCTTYCTGACTATAATCCCTCCATTTGAAATCTGGAGTCAGTAATGATAAAACTGAGAAAAACATGGCTAAATTTCAATTTTTTATTTGCCTSAACCTTATATAAAAATTCCCATGAAAAGAGCTATTGAGGTTAGTGGGAAAGGCCTCACTGACTTCAGTAATCATGGGTCCAAATATATTTCTGGTTCTCTCTGTCACTAAATTTCAGGAGTTTGCAAATTTTTATGGGGTCTTCCCAGGAACAGAGTTTTTCATGCCTTTTAGGATTGTAGATTTTCTGCTGAGTGTTTCTGTGAAATACAGAAATAATCCACAGAAGTTTATAATGAAATTGGATTTTCAGCCTTTAAAATTCCAATGAGTGACAATGCAGATCAGAATTATTTTGAATTCAGAATTTATCTGAATAAAAAAGAAATTGCAGTAGAATAAAGCTGAGATTCAGCAAAAACAAATGAATCACTCTTGCTTGTATCTCGAGCAGAGAGAGAGTAAACTACCATGTGAAGGAGATGATAGGTTTACTTTTCAATGAYAGCTTTTGCTTTTTCAAGGATTACTTCAGTTTAGTGCTAAAATACCACGAGAGCAACAGGGAATAGCATCCTGAGGGATTTKTTGATGGCTCTGGTCCTGGACAGTGGCATGAACCCCCTCTCCTGCCTGCTGTAGCAGTTCATGCACTTCTCCTAATGCAAGCCCACTGGTGCCTTTGAGCTGCACTCCCTGCCCCACTTCCATGGACAGGGGTGCWGGGGGGGCACCCCTGCTCTGCAGGCTGAGACCAAACTGGCTTGTTGGCTCTCTTCCCACACACTGGGGGTGATACTGTGGGGATTTAAGAGAGAAAAATAAAGCTGATGCTTTCCATTTGTGGGATGTAGGTGGTCAAGAGAAACAAAAGCCCYTGCAGAAGTTCTGCATGAGATACACAGATGGCTTTGGGGGTGTGGCAGACTCTGTTGATGCTAAAAAGATGAAGGAAGCCAAAAAAGACTTGTGACAGATGCTTTCAAGCTATGGAGTATTTAAAGAAGACTGCATTAACTTTATAAATGTTAGAAATGTTTCCTAACGAAACTCAAGTTTTTGTCAGTAGCTTTGTTCCCAGATAAATAAGACATGAGGTGTTTCCTTCAAGATGAAAAGGATGTAGGGAGGTAATTAATACTGTTTGCAACTTTGCAACAGCTTCAAGTGGAAAATATTTGAAGCTCATTCTCCAAGAGGGTTACCACACAAACTGCTGAGGCACAAAGGCAAATCAAAAGAGGCTTTTACCATTCATAAAAATAACAATACTGACTGGGGACAGAGATATCTTCTGTCACTCACTGTGACCAACAAGGACAAATGATCCAGAACCCTGAAAGTGTTGGAAGATGGGAGCCCACCAAGTAGGTGCATTGGGTGGCTGTTTTGAAGAACATTTCCTGATCAATTATTTTGCACTTGGTAAATATTTCGTAACCTTGGGAGAGCTAAAGAGGCTGAAGAAAAGTGTCAGAGCAGCTACTCAGAGTGAGACYTGCAAAGGGTTGGAGGGGGGCTTAGTTAAAGGCCAATTAAGAGAGGCAGCACTATGGGATCCTGCCTCAAGAGAGCTGACAAGCTGGGATATCATAAGGGAAATGGAAGTGCAGTTACCTTAGAAACTGGAATAAGAGCCTTACTAAATTATTAAAATATCTGAAAATTAAGAAAAAACAGTATTTCCAGTTATTAGAAAACTAGGATCRAGGATCTCCTTTTGGAAACAAAGACAGTTTAATAATGAGCGAGCTGAGATTTATTCCTTTTTCTTTGCCACAAAAAGGAAAGGTATCCAAGAAAGACCCAAGCAGCAATCAATTAATTTTTTTTTTTTCTTTAAATGGTCACAAAATTAATGCATTTCCTTCTTATGCATATCTACTCTTTTACTGACCTCTGGCTTTTGTCTCCCTATTCTTCTTCCCATGGTTCAGCTTATTTGGGTTGGGCTCTAACAACCTTGGCTATATGGAGAATTTCTGATGTGACCAAACCAGGGACAAATTGCAAGTCCTTTYTGATCTGTGGCCAGGATGGTTCTACTCCAACAAGGTGCTCTGGGCAGCAGTTCCACCTTGGGGAATGCTAAATGCTGTGAAATCAGGAGGGCATTAAAACCTTTGAAGTTATAAAAGAGCTATGGTAAATTTGTTCATAAAAATGGAATTAACCTTAAAAGAGGAGAAATGTTACATCAGACATTCAGGCATCTCCCCAAACAGAAGAGTATTCTTCTTAGAGGTAGTTTGATATTGGAAAAATTGACTTCTCATTGCTTACCATGTCTAAAATAATACTAAAAATTTTACATTGTGGAAATGAGTTTATAAGCTAATAAATGAGGATGTACCTGCAGCTTTTCCACTCAAGACCAAATACACAAAAACTTGGGAAAGAGAATTGCCCCTACTCAAAGCCCTAGTTTGATGCCCAACTATCTCACTGGGAAGCCTAAAACTAAGAGGATTGATATAAAAACAGTTTTGGACCTGCTTCAGTTCAGTCGTGTAGGACTGAAATTCCTCAGGGGGAAAATGGACAGAGGAAGCATGTTTCTGCCTGAGAAATACTGGGCTGATCATCAACCAAGAAATCCAAATATTTACTTGGAAATGTTTTCACAGCTTGATATGTCATGCTGGAAAGTCCACACTCTGAGTGTCTCTATCCAAAAGCAGACTTGGTGCATGAGTGTGCATCCTGCTGCCAGTGAGCCTCCTGCAGGATYTGTCATTCAGTTACAGCACTGGGAAAAGGGGCAAATGCAGTTTATCCTGTGCAGGGTTAYTGTAATGACATCATTTGGGCAAATCATTCCAAATGTTGTGCCTGAAGCAGTGGAAAGCTACATTGCTCACTGGTTATTTCTCTTCCTTCTTTGCCTGCTGAATGCATGTTTACAAAAGATAATTAGAGTGGACTGTGTTATTTACAGTGTTAGACTTTAGAAGGAAAAAGCTTACTGTATAATCTCTGCCTCAAGTGTGTTTGAGCAGAGATTACTGYAGGGGAACTGAAAGGAGCCAGCAGGAACAAACTCAGCAATTATTTTAACACAGTCTAGAATTYCTATCCTTTAAGTGGCAGTATGAAATATTCCCATACTGGATTTTACAGGGTAAATATTTCTTTCTGTATGAACTGCATCACTTTGGGCCACAGTTTGTTTCAGACCGCTGGGCTTCACATTAAATTTTCAATATGTAACAGAAATCAGAACTAGTAAAGGTCATCATTTTTCCTTCTGGTCCTTCCTATCCCCTTCTTTTTAAAGTTTAGGAACAACTTCCTCTCCCACAGCAACTTTTTAAATTGTTTGGAGGTTTTTTGCAGTTTCATATGATTTCTGCTAAGGTTAGGAGTAGTTGGATCAAACCTGGGAAAGCTGAAACCTTTACATTTTATTAAGCTACAAAAGCAAAAATGTGAAATCCGAATATTTTCTTTGATGGAAAAGAATCCCTGGATAGCAAAAAGATTTCTGTCATCTTCATCAGGAGAAGGTTGTGTTTAGCAAACCTAGRGTTTCCCTCAAGGAACACTTGGCAGAGAAGAAGGTCAAAGAAGCATTAGAAGCCTATTTGGTCCTACTTTGCAGRCAAATCAACTAGAGCTTCTGTTACCAAGTTTCAAAGACTTCAGCTGAGTCTTTCCAATATATGCCAGCTATGGTGATACCCTTCATACCCAAATCCTAGAAAACATGCTGGAATGCATTATGTCTTCCAAGAAGTTGCTTTATCAAATGATAGCACACTTTTGTCAACAGGGGGCTTCACAGGGAGGTGCAGAAACAGAAAAAAAAGAGATGGGGACTATTAGACAAGTTTGCTGGCACTACTGCTACTGCATCAGTGGAAAACCAGTTTGATCCAAGCAATAATAAAGAACTGGAAACGCATAAAACAATTCAGGATATTCCCATTCCCAGCCCACACATTCAGTCCCAGCCTGAAGTTCTACAGACTGTACTCAGCACAGGGAGAAAAGTCTGAGCAARGAGGCAAGGATAAAATAGCTTCCCTTTCTGTGCCTTCATTTAGACAATCCAGATTTGTGATCCGAATGTACTTTTTGCTGTTGAGGTTGTAGCACAAAATGACATGTCTAAGAGAGGGGGCAAAAAATCTGCCCCCAAGACCATGCAAGAGAGGAAATATTGACTTTGATAAATGGGAATTTTCTCATGTTTGTGCTTTCAGCACTTTACTACAGTGAGTTCAGCATCATGGGAACGTGTTTCAGCAAGTTCTCACATTCTGCTTGGTGAGAATATCTGTGTATAGGTGAAAGATAAGAATATTTTGGAAGATTTTAATTTTGCCCTGTTGTGGAAGCCAGTTAAGCACTTCTGCACATTAAGATTCAAATTCTTCTATTTTTAAGAAAGATTTGCTTTGTTTTACTTGGACAGCTTATATATTAACATATTTGTTGCTATGCAATTGGTTCTGGAGCAGCTTTTTATGTACTTGAACTGATTTGTAGCAGCAAGGTTAACAATTTATTTAGTTGTCCCAGAACATTCTGTGAGCTTGATTAAGGTAATATTCGGGAGATATCTTGCTTGCCTTCCTGAGTCCCAGAAAGCTTCCTTTTAAAAATGAAATGTGTCAGCTGAATATGCAAAAGAAGAGAGAATAAAGCAAGAATCACAGACCAGGCTGTAGAAAAACATTCCTTAACAAGTATATAATATAAATATACATAAATACACACACACATATATATATATGGTTTATGTAACACTCTAGTGAGCAGCTGTGAATAAGAGAGAGGGTATCAGAGCCCCTTGCCTGATGTCTTATAAACAGGCTGAATAACCATCTATTTTCTTCCTGAACTGATGAGCTACAAACACTGCAATGATTTCCTTCAAGTGTCTATGCAGAATCCTCTGAGTGTGGATCCAATTAAGTGAAGTGACAAAGAGCTGCTCCTTTGAGGACCACTCCTCTAACCAGTGCATTGCAAAGGCAGTGATGAAGCAAAGAGCCTGAAACACGATCTGYTGTCAAATGTGGCCACACCTGGAGGCCCAATGAGACTTACAGATCTACCTGAACACTGCAGGACTCTGTAGATCTAAGGTGCAGGATGTTCCAGCTCTTTCTCTGTGGACAGCGTTCATTACAAATTCCTAAGCCTTGTTTGAGTATTGAAGCTCCTATAGCTTCCTACAGCCTCCAAAATCTGACAGAACATTTCTGTGGTTTTTTTCCAGTGGTAGTCCAACTCTGACACAGCCACTGAGGATGGCACACGCTGCTGTTGGCAGCAGGGTGAATTAGAGCTCCAGTGACAGCCACTGCTACTGAAATGCCTTTGCATGTTAGAATGCTCAGGGACTCATAAGCCTGGGGAAAGCACAGCCTGGAGAGAGGAAGCTGTGGTGAGGCGAGAGAGGCAAGGACAACTGGAAAATCTGACAAGAAACATCAAAGGAGAAATACGAAGCAGAGATTTGAAAAGGTAAATTTCAAAGCCATTTCCATCTGGCTGCACTGATTGCACTGAAGAAGAGCRAATTGAGAGCTAGCTCTCTCCAAAGGATAATGAGACCTGCAAAGGCAGCAGGCCGGCCAGGGACATGCTGCCAATTAGTTGGGAATGCAGAAACCTTCCCAAAGTCCCTGTCCAAGGGGGAGAGATAAGGAGACTGGGATTATAAGAGGGTTAAAAACACAGATGCATAAATCCCACTGCAACCAGAATTTCACTGCCAGAAGTACACAGATGTAGAGTYCCCATTCACCAGGAGTGAAGGTAAATGTGAATGGATTGTGCCTTGGTGCTAGAAAGGATTAGATCCTCTTCCTCTCTGTATGTCAGCTCTGAACCTAACTTTTCCTAATATGCAAGCTTAAACCTTATTATCCTGACTCAGAGCCACCTAGGAAACTGGAGTTTGTCTCTAAACTCTTACTGAATGTGGCATTTGAACTAAGGGTTTTCCTTCATACCTACGTGTGGCTGCTGATCTGACTTCAGGTGGCAATGCTGCAGCATTACTTATTATTTTGGAATTTTGGGGTCCATCAAGAAAGAAACCCCCATACAGAAGATGTTTCCATACAAAAGAATATGTTTGTCAGGCTATTCATATCTGCCCACTGCTGAAGTGCTCAGTATCAAACCTCTAAGTGTGGGAGGCAGTAACTTTAAAATGGGTGAAAAGACTGCACATTCTCCARAATCTGACTGTATTGCTGTTTGGCATTTTGTTTGATGAAGCTCTAAAGGACAAAATTGAGGTATTCATACATGTTTGGACAATGTCGATCAYATAAAGCGTACTGTGAAGAGAGGGGAGGTAGGTAACAGATGGGGATAAGTGATGCTTGCACAAAAGAGAAATTGAGTGCAGCAGTATTGAAAGCCAAGAGCTAMCAAATGAAAAGACATCCTCAGGAGCTGCAGTGAAAGCTGAGCTGTCAGTGATTTAGCACCTGAGTRGCTGGCTTGGACAGCATGGGCATGTGTCCAGTGGAAATAAACTGTGGAAATTCCATTGGGAAAGCTGCAATTTAAGTTCAGTTTCTAGGCTCAGGACTTCATCTTAGAAATTTTTCTCTTGAGTATACAGAGAAAACCAGGAGTGATGCAAAGAGACTGTAATTTTTTATTTTTTTTTAATGGAGGACTTTAATTTTAACTGAGCATCAGGAACTCCATGGTAGCTGACCAGGATCATCAACAGGCTGAGACCAGCCCACTTCACCACCATCTGCTGCTGAGCTGCACAGCCATATCCACCTGGTAATTTTTTCCAGTAGATTTGGAATCTCCTATTTTTCACCCTGGGTTAAAAATACTGCTCCATCTTCTTAGGACTGTAACAAAACACGTTTCTGCTGGCTCTATACTATGAGCTCCTTAATGAAAGGATTTGTCTTCCATGTGTCAAAATCATCCCAAATCCCCAAATTAGCTTTTTAATATCCAAACCCCAAACTCACAGCAAAGTCTAGTATTCATCTCTTTCTGCACACACTACATGAAAAGCTTGTGTGAAATGGGATGGGGGTGCCTTTAAGTGCCTCTAAAAGCACAGATGACAACTAAAACCTGAAGTACTAGAAGTAAAGAAGCAGAAACAGTTAATGGTCCTTACAATATATCAGAGGCTGTTTTTCATTCACCCCTGCTTATCATAATCATCTTTAAATGTAAATTTTCTCCATGCTTTAATCAGGGASTTTTTGTACTCCTTTAAAGCACTTAAGCTGCAGTCCACATACAAGTGCTTCCCTTTTCAGTAACACCACTTTTGTGATGCTTSTCAAATTTTGCTGAACACAGGGAGAAATGACCACTTTGTGTTCAGCTATTTTCTCATGTAGTGCTCTCCATGCAATTTGGATTCCCTCCATTTAGCCCTCATTTCAACTGAAATGAAGGCAGYGATTCAGTCACAACTTCCCAAAAAAAAGCATCTGTTCACTGAACCTCAAGAGGAGCTGCAAGCCCATTGACCTTTAGCAGCTACAAGGCAGAGTGACAGCCCCTTCTCTCCCCAGTGATATGAGCCAGGGACAGATCTGATGGAAAAGGGATTTTCTGTGTAGAAAAGTTCATAAATATGACRACTCACGTTTGCTAACTGGTGACARTGCAGAATGCCAGCACAGCAGATAACTGAATTGTCAATGATAAAACATTTGTATTTAAAGGTTGCTCCTCCTACTGAGGTTTGATGGTCATTTTTTTCCAAATTTTCACTGCAAAAGTGATCAGTGCAGTCTGTTGAACCACTGCATCAGCAAAGACAAGACCCCAATCCCCCTTGAGAAATTCTGCTGTCTCATTGGGACAGGGAAGGAGGATGGTGCAAGTCCAGGAGGAAGCCAGAGAGGCAGCCAACCTCAGGGTAGAGGTTAATTGCATGTTTTTATTTTGCTGTCAGTTTTTTTTTGCCCAGTGTACACAACGTCATAATGGGAAATGGATATTTTGAAGACAACATGGATAGGTTGCCATAGATATTTAGCATTTTTGCAAAGATGGCTTCTATTATAGACCTGTGAAATGTTGCTAACTGAGCTTCTGCCTTGATATCTGAATCGTAAGCTAAAATGAAATCCTCTGGTTTTGTCGTTTTGGATTCTGAGACTGAGCCAGGCAGCCCAAAAGGAGACACAGCATTAGCTAGGGTCTGGAACTCTATAATTTACTGTCCTTTGTTCTCTGCAGGCTCCTTAGTTGGGTTTTCCTCCATAGGATACAATTTCCTTAGAAGAAATGGCCTTCTCAGAAATTACAGTGCATTGCTCAATGGCTTTTTTGACCTCATACAAAAATGCTCCTGGTTTGCTGTTGGTTGTTCTTCCTCTCAGAGGGACAAGTTCAGCCTTTGTGAATTCAGCACTGTTAAAACAAAAGGGAAATGCACCAAGACCATGAGAAGCAAATGCTCTATATATAAGTATGCATATAGATTTTTGTATATATCTATAAATATATACCCACATACTTGCTATACAGTTATATAAAATTTTAATATAATATTTATTTATATTTATTTATTGATATTTATTGATATTTTACTTAAATAAGGCTAAGATTATGTGTGACAGATCTGTCAGATGTTAAAGTACCTTAATAAACATAGAAAATGGCAAAAGACAAGTTTTCATTTGGCAGGTATGTGTTTGCCTGATCCCTTTACCAGCATAGYCTGAAATGAACATAWCAAGCAGCACACCTTAAAAATTCAACATTGTTAGAAAGAGGACGGGCTGGACCACTGTGTCAGCAACGTGTACAAGGGAGCAAACCAGCAGCAAGGGGGTGGATATTTTGTGGTGACTGTGAGGTTTACCTCTTGCAGAGTTACAAACAGAAGAAAATCCAACAGAGGTAATAATAAAAAAAAAAAAATGTGTATTCATGCAATTTTTCCAGTTGCAATTTTCAGAGACGAAGGCACTCAGCCATGGCTGCTCTAACAAGAATTTCACAACCAGTCACAGGAAAGGGAATAAAAGAGTTACAAATTAATCACAGGAAAACACAGGTCAGTGGTGGGCAAGCCAAGTAGAAAGCAATAGATAGTGACAGGGATGCCCACAGCTGCCYTCACAGCTAGCAGAAAGTAATGTGACTTCCCTGAAACTTGCACCATGGTTTTTCTGCTGGTAATAGCTTTGTTCAATGTCAGACTGCAGGAAATGGCCTCTGGACCACTGTTCTTGTGTTATAATGATGAAGTAGATGTGGAAAGTTGTTGYTCCCAGGCTGCAGGTGAGGGAGGAAGCAAGACTTCCCCTGATTTTTTATAGCTTAGCAACAAAGTGCAGTGTATACTCCTGTGCTTGCAAACAGGCAGYAATTCCTCTGCCTCTGAGGCACAGACTCAGCAGAGAGGTGGGGTGAAGTGAYTTTGGGCAGCTTTTTCTTTGTAAAGAGAAGTGTTTCTGAGTTATAACCTTTCACAACATGGGCTGATCCCCAACCTTACTGTACTTCCTTCCAGTCTTCCCTTTCACAGCACTGAGGCTCAAAAACATTAAGGATGTTATGTAATTAGCAACTCAAGACAGTCTTCCTCAAGTGCTCCTTTCATCAAAGTACACATTTTGCTTAGACATCASTCTTTGGTCTCTTGATTTATTTCATGTTATGCAAAATATCTCTTGAAGGAAGAAAGCTCATGCAGTGCTAATGTCTGGAGTCAGCCACTGCAGTGACTTCAAAGGGCTCTTGGAGCATCCGAGGGCAGAAATGAACTTCTTCCACTCCTAAAACTTATTACTGCCAAGTRAACCAGAGTTCAGAGCTCTCAGCTTTCTGCAGGCTGTGCTTACCAGTTTGTGGTATTGGCTCCCAGTTCCACAGTTTATCTGGGAACAGGATAAYGGGGTTAAACAAGGAGTTCTCAAAAATTCCGTTTATGAATAAAACATAAGAATTTATTCTTCTGCACTCAGAACAAAAGAGGAAATTTTTATGTCATCTGTGTAGAATCTTTCTACTAATGTCTGGTTTTGTATTTTCTGGAGACTATTTCAGTGCATCTATTATAAATATTTATATCATAAGAAGAAATGTTGGGACTCCTTCAAGGAAAATAGTTGAGAATGGGTCTACATATTTCAAAAGTAAATGCAGAAAGTAAGAGTTCAAACTATGCTATTATTAAATCACTCCCAGTGAGCCTAGTGGGAGCCTGCTGCAGTGAGAATGGTTAGTATATTCTTACCTGAATGCAAGTCCAAATATTAAAGAACAAAACAGGAGTTTTAAGTTAAAAAGCAATACAAGGAGTAGCCTCTTATGTGCATTTGTGAATCTATCAGTTAGGCACCTGATAAATAACCTTCTTCCTTTAAAAGAGTAATTTACACTTGATAAAATATATTCATAAAATCCATTATAATATCTCAATTTTAACTAATACCTTTACAGAAATTTAGCATAACACGCTGAACACAAAACTTAATGGAACTGGTAACTGTTTAAAAGAACAAAATTAAGATGGTTTTCAAAAAAAGAAAAAAACAAAAACAAACAAACAAACAAACAAACAGGAAAAAGAGACAAAAAAGCCATCATCTTCATTAAAGCAGGAATGTGTGCACTATTTTATGTAAGTAAATTTTGTTTTATATAGGTTTTACCTGTGTCAAAAAAAAACAACTTTGCTTGTTTTGTTAGCAGAAAATAGATGAGAGCAGTCCACAAATGATCCCTTTGAATTATCATCCCTGCACCCTTTTGTCTATAAATAAAACAAGGACAAATTCATATTCAAAGAGCCAAAGCCTGCCTTCAGATGTGGGTGTGCATCTCACATAAATGTCAGGTAGAGTCAGGTGCTCAGATCAGAGGAAAGAATTTAACACCATGATRAAACACTGGGGAGAGGAGCCTTGTGGGAGAAAAGGTCCAAGGGTATTTTTAAGGCAGTAATTTTTAATCCAGATTYGAAAAGGGAAAACACTGGAAAAATCCTTTCGTTTCAAAGAACACTTTTCCAGTGCTTAACATTTTTTCAGGTTTTTTTTAATGATTTCACGGAGATGACCAAGCAAACAGTCCAGAAGTTCAAGAAATCCAAATCACTATGAATGAGGTCAATTCCAATTCTACTTCAGYAATTGGATGATCCCCTCTCAATTGCTTATTTTCCTGCTTTCCTTTAAGGTTCTTTTCCTGCTGTCTACTCCAAACCACATGCCCAAAATTTGCATTTGGCTCAGCCTGGTTTGTGATAAAATGCCATCCACCCTGTACAGATCCACCCAGTCACCTAAATAAAAATGAGTGTCAGAACAAATCAGATTTTGGAACTGAGTGTTCTYGAATGTTCAGTTTGTCTCAGGAAGCAATTTCTTGAGACTGGTGTAGCCTGTTTCCCTGGATACCTTTGGCTAATACTGGTCCAGCTGGATGGAATCCATCTGAGCTAAAAAGAAACACTCTTCAGTCTATTTTATATATTATTGTGATCTTAATCTTGATAGTCATAAAGCAGAAGTTACTGTGGTGATATCCACAGCAGTGAGCATGAGGATCAACTTTTTATTTTAAGGCATTTAAAGAGCTCACTCACAGCTATTGCTGCTCTTATTGTATTAAGAGTTTCTACTCAATGCTTATTCATAGTGATACAGAAGTACTCCTCACACCTCAATTGATTTTATCATTCTTCTTAGGGAGGAATAGTCTTCCCACTAACAGAGAGGGAGACCTGGATAATGAGATGTTTCAGTTCCTCCAAAGATTATGGCAAAAGCAGGAATTGCAAAGTCAGTCCAGAGTACTCCAGTGCTAYACCATGGTTCTGCTCAAGGACTCCGTGGTCAGACCCATATGAAAAAAAAACAGCTTAGGTTTGAGCACTGTTCAAAATCTGGCCAATTTACCTGCAATGAACAGAAAACTTTACAAGGAGTTCTTGTTCTTTTTGTTTGTTTGTTTTTTGTTTTTTTGTCTTTTAGCAAGTTTATTTGTAGCCATTTTAACAGTTATGACAAGAGGCCTCAAATGGATTCTCTGAATCCAGGTGCATATTTTCTATACTGCAGAAACAGTAGGAAACATCCTTAATACTGCTGTTAGAGGGTGAGCACATTCAAGTGATTATTCTGGAGGTGACTATTTYGCACCTTTTCCATGTTCTGCTTCCTTGCAAAATATCTGTGGGAGAATAAATGGGGAAGTGGATTCATAAAAGTCATTCATACAGAAGTCATAACCCTTTACCAAAATAATAGGCCATGTGATGCCCTCCAGCATKACAAAACAYTTGAAGGAAGCCTGAAAAGAGCTTGGGTTTCCCAGCTTTAGAAGACAGGAGTGAGAGCAAAMCCATCTCCTTTGAAATATTTAACAGGACCTCAGGAACCGGGCTATGATCAAGGATAAGAATGGATGGAAAATCCTGTTTTCTTTACAACATTTGCTTAATTTGTTCATGGATGTTTGCTAYCAACAGTCTTTTAATGATCCAAGAGAAAACAGTATTTCCAATTTCATTAATATTTTGCTTCTGAAACCAGAAAATAACATACCTTCATAAGAACACAGCACTGGAAATAATATCACCAAACACAAGTWCTTGTCCCTCCCAGGCCCATCCAGAGTGAGATCCTATGTTGCAATTAATTGAGTTGTATARCATCACTCACAAGCAAGTTAAATACTATAAGAGTTTTTTGTTGTTGCAGAGCACTTTTTRTACCCATTCTTACTAATACATTTTAGTCTAACTTTCTGTATAATACAGACACAAGAAGTTCTTTAAATAACATGTCTGTCAAGTTGTGTTATAAATTAGTCTTTCTTGTAGGCAGATTTCCAATCCTGATCTGAAGAAATGCAGAGTGATAGAGAGGTCACCCCTTTCCTGAACAAACATTTCCAAAGCGTTGGAAATCAGAAAACCCAATCAACTAAACACACACAAACAAAACTCCCCTGTATGCCTGATTTCTTAACTCATTTTATCTCACTTTGTCTTTCAGCCTTGTCATTTCCTCTTGCCATTTTTGGGTGCCAGAGTTTTGCAGCACCAGAAATCTCTTCACTCTGAGATCCTTATGCACAGAGTTCAGGTCAGCTCTCAGTCATCATTTTGAGTACATCATGGACTGAATTGCTTGAATTACTCCAAAAGGCATTATGTCCATATCTCAGGTAATAACTTTGTCTTTAGGAAGAATCAATAGAAGAGAGAAGTATGTAAATACTTTTGAAAGCACTAAAAAAGGTAAATTCCAGATCTATCTTAATTTATTTGACACGGCTATTTATAGGTGAAATAATTCTTCCTTTCTTTCTCAGAAATCAGGAAACCTGCAGAAGATCACAAATTCCATAGCTGCCTGCACTCCCAGTGTCTCAGGTAGCCAGCACATGTGAAGACAACTCCTTATGTAAGGTGACAGCCAAGTGACCACATGAGGTTGATTTGTTGCAAATATAAAGTGCCAGAGATGTCCTCTATGTCAGGAAGTATTTTATGTAGAACAAAGCATAGAACAATGAAAGAAAACCAAACCATAGCACTGCATAGAGCAGAGGTAATGCTTGACCTTCAGACCCTTCAGAAAGGAGTTCTCTGTATTGATACAGAAAAAAAAAAATCTGTCATATGGAGTCTACCTCTGTTTATCATAAACTTGTCCAGAAGGAAGGAAGGAAGATTCTTTGGAAAACGAACAATAATTACCCTGGATATTTTTTTTTTTTTGTTTACAGAGATGAAAATATTCTTTTTCTAATTCAGCCTAATGTGAGAGAGGCTTGTTTTACTTCATTTCCTAAGTTCTACATGACAGCGTGGCAGTTCAGCTGATAGACTGTCTCAGCAAAAAACTGATTGTCTTGACAAATGACAATCATGGGGCAATAATGTGGGCTATTAGTMCAAGACCTCTCTCCAGCTGCGACTTTGTTCCTCCTTTTGATGTGCACCTAAGATACTACCCAAAAAGCTCCAGGGTTCTTTGTAATTACAGGAAGTATCATCTGTGATTATCACAGATTCTTGCAGTGATAAATTTGATGTCTGATTCATTTTACCTGATTGCAATTGTTTGTAATGCGAGTCCCTCTGAGCTTGTCACACAGGGACCACTTTAGAATCAACAGAAGAAATCAGTGCTCTTAGGGCACTGTGGGAATGCACCCCAAAACAAAGCAGCTGTTCTCCACGTAAGGAAAAAGGGTTTCAGTTTCACCTTAGGACTTAAAAGGGAAAAGCCCTAGAAACTTCTTTGTTTTCCTGGCAGCCATTGGCTCAAGGCYAGGACAGAAACACTGATAGGTCTCTTTACCTGTCCTTCAGAAATGTAGCTGTTCTTTACTGGGCAGCTAGCCAAAAAACCCACCGATATCTTTCAGTACTTTAGAGAGAGCATGAAGCTTCTTAGTGGCTTTTAGGGTGTCATAGGAAGGTGCAATGAGCTTACATGTATCTGTGCATGGTTTATATTTTTTTTTATTATTGTTTGTTATTTTTTCARTTTATTAAACTTTTGCTTTACAAAACACACCCAAGGAGCCATTTTGCAAATTGTTTTTAAGCCATTCTGAGAAGTGCTGGAAACCCTCAAGACTTGACACACTTCCACATGGCTCATTTTTCTCTGGCCTCGTGTAAGCTTGTATCAGGGCACATCTACTCCATTTAGCTGCTGGCTGCAGGAAAAGTGCTGATCCCTCTTCACTGACTTTCAATTTATGACGGTGGTCAGATGCTATGACTGATTCTTGGAAACCACTAACTAGGTGGGTGTGATACGTTCCTCATGTTGACATTTAGCTTTTTACTAACTTAGAAACAGTTTTGTTAACTAGAAACAGTTCAAGAGAGTTGTTACCTCATTCTGGAGTGCCCTGTCACTGCAGASTTTATACTTGGTATTTGCTGGCTCTCTGGACGGGGGACTCCTGGTCATCATCACACTGGAATAGCTTTTCCTGGTATAGCTTCTTCTGGTATTTCTTTAGGAACAAGAGCTCAGCCCTACATGAACATTTGCTGCTGTCACAGCAGCTGCTGCCTTCCTTGCAACCTATGTCTAGGTGTGGTGATGAACTCATCAAGGCCATGTTTGGCCTGACTCTGGTAACAAGGTCACTCCCCAAGAGAGTACAGAGATGTAGAAGACAAAAAGGTACCCTGCACATTGGAACTAAGCAGATTGGCCAAAATTATGTGAGCACAGTAACATGCCACCCTGTTTTCTCCTGAAATAGTCTTTAGGGTCTACACCTGTTTTACATAATGCCAAATCTTGCTGTAGGAATGAATTTTGTATCTGTCCTGTAGGACTTAGGAGTCTTGGTTTCTTAGGAATACAACATGGCATTGAATTTAATTTAYTGCAATAGCAGAAGTTGGTTCTTTTTTTTGTCTGTGTGGGCATTTTTCTTACTCCTTACTGCCAGACGAGCAAGGCATTTTACTAAGTGCCTTTGCTCTGGCTAGTTGTAATGGCTACACACTAACAAATCCTGTAAACMAAACTGGATTTCATCCAGGGATGAAAGATACTAAATGCTTTCTTGCTGGAGTGTGAAATCAATGATGACTTTGATATGATCTGGCAATTTGTCAGGTTTAGAAGACCCCAAGTGAGCCAACGATCTAGGACACGGCAATGAGATGAGAGCAGGAGAAATAAACCATGGACTCAGAAATCAAAAGGCACCACTCAAAGATATGAAAAAAAGGAGAGGCTGCCCTACATGTTCTATTTCAGTTGTTCCTCCAGTATTGTACTTCTTTTTTATGCCTTCTGCTAACTCATGTCTTCAGAGTGAAATCACTAAGATGGCTCTTCTGCTGCCTGCCTGATTTCCTCTGGATGGTGGGTAGGCTGGGATTTTTAATTTCCGTTATAATTTCAGGGGTTATCAGGAAGTACCAGGTTATTGTGAGAAGTTCTGAAAAGTTCTAAAAATAGGGGAAATTATTTGTTCTCCAGTGGAATCTATTTCAGCTCATTTACAAAAAGCACAAATTACTGATGAAGCTAAAATAAAAAAWGGCTCTTCCAAAGCTGATGCCACACTTTGGAATGGAGATGTCCAGATTATAGCTGGGTTATACGAACCACAACTGGGCATTGCCCTTGAGATACCTGTCACCTATTGAAGTTTGGTGGAAACTGTGATAACAGTGAGTTGATAAGTTATTGAAGAGTCAGACTGGCCCCCACAAGTGTGCACAAAAAGCAGAACTGCAAAAGCTTTGCTTATAGTTCCTTAATTAAAAGCCAAACCAAGCAGCAAGGAAWGATGTTACACACTGCAAGCCATTARTGTGTGGAAGATGAAGGCATTTGATGCAAAAATATCCCACAAAAAAACCCAAAACCAAAAMCAAACAAACGAAAAACCCAAAATCAAAACTCRTAMCTTCAGCACTAAAACTTKATTCATGATKAAATTTAYCCTCTTAATTCTATTTCATGTACTTGGGGATCACTTTTATTCTGTTTTGTTGGGTTTTTTTCCTAAGAAGTCTATGAGGAATGTCTATGCATATGTGACTGCCCCTCACTTATCCCCAGATACTCCCATTATCTTCATTGGCCTTGGGATCAGGCCCTCAGAAGATGGTGCACACAATGTAAATCTGTATTTTTTCCAGTTTTTTGTCATCTAAATTTAGCCAAGACACACTTTTTACCTGCTCCCAACCTAATGATCAGTCATCATAAACTGCTAGTGTTTTTTTATTAATTTGAAATGTCACAGCAGAGATGCCCATCCACTTCCTGGCTTGYTGGTATAAAAAATCCCAGAATAATATGTCCTATTAAAGTCAAGGTATTTTCAATAGCAGCTTCTTATAAAGATAATTCCATGTTCCAGCTCTTATGGTGTTGCTTCCAAGTAATTTTTCAATTGCATGAACAGGCAAACTTTTGGTAAATTGGATATAACTGTAAAACAACATCTACCAYACAAGGATTTTAAATACTAATAATAACATCCTATTACTACAGAGTATGTTCATTGAAAGCTATCTAAATTTCTTTTCAAGCYTATGAATTCAGTATCATGTAATTTGGTTTGGTAATAAAAGCACAGTGAGATGATTAATGTTTAGATGTTATTGTTTTAATATGAAAGAGATATGAACTTCCTTTTCACACAATTCTATTTTTAATTTGCATATATAAACACTTTYCTGAAATTAAAGGAATGCAAGTAACTTTCCATTGGTCCAAGAATAGAATGGTAGAAAATGTTACACCGAGGAAAAGAGCTAAAATGGCAAGCACTTATTGGAAACAAAAATAGGTAAGCTTTGTTACTTAGGTAATTTCAAGATTTAGTATGTTTTATARAGTCAATTCACTATTATTTCATAATGCCACCTAGCAGCCAGAAGTCCTTATATTMCTTATCATATAATTTGTATTTTATTTACCATGCTTTGTAAATATGTCCAAGTACTAGAAATTAGSACACAAGAAAATAGTTGTGGCAATATGCCCATCACTGACTGCATGCAAATCTTGCTTTATGAGACACTTCAAAAATATCAACTACACAACCAGGACATAAACCTGGTTTTGAGAAAAAATTCCCTCAGAAATTGCATTTGCATTCAGGACTTCATGACTGCATTTTATATTTTCARTAAGGATTCTTCCTTATCAAAAATAATTAGTCCTATTTGACTGTAAGAATAATTTTCCTGAAAAGTACAGTTAAAGAACATAAGTAACTTGGATAATACTTCAGAATGGAAGCAATAGATAAAGGCTTAATGCTTTTYTCACTTTAAAAGTTTAATTGAAACTCTAATCTTCTTACACAGAGAGATGCAACAGCTTTCCTATTTCCCAGTCATCTGAAGAGAGATTCTACACAATAAGTACTTACTGAGTAGGAAAAGACTAGCAAAARTAACAATCAGTCACCCAAAATGGTTAGGCATGTATTCAACTATTTTATTCCAAAATTATTGTGCTCCATGA
Source organism: Alauda arvensis (assembly GCA_902810485.1). Lineage (NCBI taxonomy): Eukaryota > Metazoa > Chordata > Aves > Passeriformes > Alaudidae > Alauda > Alauda arvensis. The sequence continues at coordinate 349,614 of CADDXX010000237.1, forward strand.
GTAGAACAGTGCTTCATTCCAAAATTGTTAAAATCTGTTCATTGGCATTACAACACACAGAACAACAAATATTCAGTCTAYTAAATATTTAATCAACTGACTACAGGCTTCAATTTTTTTTTTCCAATTACCAYTGTCCYTGAYCCTGCCCCAAAAAATGCCTCAATGTGTGTGTCACAGTCCAGCCAAGGACTACTCTGTGCCCAGTGCATTACTGTGAATGGAGCCAGTTCTYTGGATATCGTGTTCCTCCAGGCTGCCTCTGATACCAGTGACACCAGAACTTGTGTGCAAGCTTAGATCAATTTTCTGGCAGCTGTCACTGGAGTATCAACCTTCAAAGTCACCCTATCTCACCCTGAGCTCACAACCCTTCTCTATGGTTTTATGGTATGTGCTTCTCTGTTGTGGTGTGTTTTCCTTCAGTGGTTTATTGAGTTAAACCACCCCTGTGTTAATGGTTTGTACCAAGTTTGTACCCTCCTACCYTGTTATCAATCACACCTTGACCCTACCCCTTATTCCAGAATGTTCCCTGTCTGTCACCACACCCTTGGCTGCCAATCCCTTCATGGGCCAACCCCATGTTCTAGAAAGTTCCCTAAACTACGACATTCCATTGGCCCATGTAATTTGTTCTCCTCCCCCAAGGAGCCCCATTAGTTTGGGTGATGTAAACTCCACTTATTGATCCTCCCCTTCCCTACCCCAACTGGCTGAAAATTTCTACCTCCCCTTGATATCTCCCCTATTTATAAGTTGTTACACACCCTTGCTCAGGGTCTTCAGTCCCCAGACCCTCTTGGAAAATAAACCTTTYCCTGGAACCTGCACTGAAGATCTCTTCCTAATGCTTTACCTCYTCCRTGTGCCTCATTTCATCTCATGGCCGTAGAGCTATTCTAAGCCTCACCTGGGATCACTCTGTTTCCGAAGTGTGTCCCACTCCTGTCACAGGTGCTGCTGGGGAGAAGAGCTAACTGGGGAGGTCTGGCTCAGTGTCACTTCTCCAAAGGGCCAGTGAGGACTTCAGCGGAGCTGCTGACATAAATAAATACGTGGGGAAGGATTAAGACATGCAGAGATGTGGAGAATAAATCTCCCAGAATCAGAGGTTTTTAAGGTCTCTACCAAATGAGTTGCTGTTAGGGTTGTTAAGATTTGAGTACATGTTGTTGACTTTGACTTTCTTATCATCCCTCTGTTAATGTTCTTGTTAATTGTTACTTGCTGATATCCCTAGCTGTTTGTCCCCAACATGTTAAGATTTTAAATGKTAATTACTCCTCACCTTACATTTGTATCCCTGTCACAGAGGGTCTTGCCTCCACTGCTCCCCAAAATGGCRCCTATGCAAATGAGAGGACACTGGGTACCATACAGGGATAAAAACACCAAAAACCAACAAACTGGTGTAAGATACAGAACTGAAAATGKTACCCCCAAGCTGGGAAAAGATAAGACTACCTACTGGGACATTCCCTCCTCCTCACCATGACCAAAACAGCCCTCGACATACAGGACACCCCCAGACAACGAGCCAACATTTCCTTCCTGGGACATCCTGTGAGGATGGAAGCCCCAGCTCTGTTGTGTGGCGAAGCTGTTCATCTCCTCCTCCACATTGTCCATTGGGAGCAGTGGCAGCGTGCGTGACCCCTTGGGCCCCCACCCAACCTGATCTTTCTAATAAAGGCCTTAAAAAAGAGCTACTCCTGGCCCATTCATTTCAGCTSTACTTGGGAAATTTCCTAACTGCAGTTGCTCCATTGTGGGCACCCGGAGTGGCGACACTATGAGCCTTGCTCTCCCCTGGAGAGACAGTTCTGTTAGGTTTAAGTATGATTTTATATGTTTTAGGTTATTTGCAATATGGGCCCTGAACAGACAAAATGGCTGCCATGATTGGCAGCCAGCTCAGGGATTTCCAAACCGTTAGACTTCAGTTATGTAAGCTGTTTTCAAAGAAATCTGATTGGTTGTTGCTGAGGAACCTTCCAGCCATTACTTCAGTTATATCTTTCCACTAATGTATTCTGGTTTCTTTGAATTCATTGGTTGTTGCTCCTTGCTACCCGTTGTGCTGTAAGCTTGTGATTGGTCAGTTCAAACCCCGTTACTGCCCCCTGAGAAAGTTATACATGTCCCTGCCTTTCCATGTTCGGGGCTTTTTGCCCCCAGTTTCTTGAATAAAGAGCTGGTTGCAGGGAGCCGTTGTCCCTCTGTTCTTTGAAGGGTTATCCCTTTACTTTATAGTTGGCTACCCTTATTAGAGCCCTGGATAGGATCTCACACCTGCACGCTGGCAGAGCCTGTGGTCTCCCCCGCAGAGGGTGTACGGTGGCGTGCCAACTCACGCTAGTTGGGCCCCTATCAGGGACTCACTGCCTCCTGTCATTCCCCTCACCCAGGGTCCAGAGAGCAGTAAAGGCGGGTTACCTATTCTCCATTCTTAAAAGGATTTGTATTAATCATGAAAATGTTAAAATACCCTTGTTTAAAAAAAAAAAATCCTCTCTCCATACCCAATTTCACATTTAGTGGGACACCTAGATCTGTCAGTATCCAAAAAAATGAGCCTTTCATCCCTGTTTTCTCTTGTAGTCTTGGACACTGCAGCAGCCTGCAGCTTTATTCTTCTTYCCTCACCTCCACTGAACATAGCACACAAAATTTTACCAGAAGATCTTTCCCTTCATCTCCTGGACTTCTCCAAAAGTATCAGTGCAATACACTGCCAATGGACCATATGTAAATAGTGCATTTCTAGGAAAATAAGCTGATTATTATTGGGTGAAATCAACTTTCTGTTACATATCTTGACTACTGAGTCTGAATTAACAGAATATTTTCCATCTAGAGTACACTGAACTGGCTCTGTGGTGACAGCCCCCACCAGCAGGTCAGACATCTCCTTTAGCTCTAGAATGAACAAGGTGAACCTGTGAAGGACTTGTCAGAGTCTATGCAATTTTGTTGGTTTTGTAAGGGAACAGGCACCCTCTCTCTAAGCTGTCCATCTTCCTTATCAAAATAAGAAATACAGGTGGTAAATAGTCCAGTTCACTATTTCATTATACCCACCCCTGCAGTCTGATAAGGACGTTTCAAGTCACAATATCTAGAAAACTACTGAAACAGAGAAATAGTATTTATATCAATATATGGCTGCTTTTCCTGCTTTTCTAACAAAGAAGTAACTCTGCCTGAGATTTGTAACAGAACCCATTCATTTTTAATGTATCTGTTCCCTTCTGGATGGGACTGGATTGGAAGTTCAAGCTAGAARAATATAATTTCATGTTTATATGCCCAAACAGAAGGGAAATACAGTTATTTAATGATGAAAACATATGGTGCTCATTGCTCTTGTGGAAACTAAATCTTTAACATTTTATCAGTTAGCAATGTGCTGGGCATATCACACTGTACTGCATTTTAATGACTGAGTGCTGGTGAGCCATTTTAGATTAAAAAGCAGCTAAGTTATGAGGTCTGGCTATCTTTATTTCTCTCTATAAACAGAAAATTGGACCAATCACAGCATGAGTGTCTCTAACCTACAGCTCAGGGAAGGAGGAAAATTTGATTRTTTGTATTTATTTGTACTAAAAATGCTATAAATGTAATTCATACACAATTCATGTCTTGTTGACACCACTGGAGGAGTATAAAAGGGCTTTAGTGTAAATGAGAAATCGGGATCTTGTAGTTTAAAAAGAGATGGTTTAAGAATGATAGTGTTCTTTTTTTTCTCACTGTTTAAAGCATTTTAACATGTATATAATTAGATTTTCTATTGCAGCCCAGACTCTAAAAGTGAATCATAAAGTTAACAATAGAGTCATAAAGCAAAATTACATCAATTATACAAGGGGAACTTGAWTCTAAACCACAGAAATGTAATTGAATTGATGTTTTCCAGAACTACTCATATAAACTCCCATAAGCAAGACTTTTTTTTTCTTTTTTTCTTTTTTTTCTTTTTTTATTTCTTTTCTGGACATGAGATAATTTAAAAAAAGTTGTAACTAACTGGTGCTGCTAGGACAGTAGCACAGAGATGGAGAAGAGGCRGGTCCAGCAACTGCAATTAGATGGTCTGATCTCCCTTTTGCACTCGTGTCAGGACTCTTACTCCTAATATGAAACCAGTAGAAACAGATCAACCTGCTTCCACCATAGCCTGAACGCTTCCAGAAGCTGCAGAAGCACTTAATGTTGTGTGAGGATTTCCGAGTTATATTTAATACATACAGATATAATGGTCTGTGCTTCTAGTGTTATTCCATTAGGCCACTTCTCTGTGAAAAGTGAATAAATAGTTGCAGAGGATGTAGGCCACATCTTTGAAAGACATCTGAGATCTTGAAAAAGTTAAGAGCCCAAAATCTAAATTTATACTGCACTGTCATARTTTAGGCAGACTGCACAACTGGTTTCCTAGCAGCCCTAAGCATTTCTCCTTTCCCAGGTGAGATGCTTAGGGCATGCATTTCCAAGCATCTCTCCTTTTCAACAAGGAACTATTGCATTGCCAAATGCAAAACCCAGACATAAAATCTGGGAYATAAATGGGAATGCACAAAGGTGCTGGCCCAGAATGACCTTCATTATATGGACTTGTTCCACTTAGTAACAATCAGGAACCATAGGAGCTGAATGGCAGACCTGAGTACAGACCCTTTCCTTGGTGCTGGTATTTCTTCCCCATTTCAAAGCTGTGGGATTCTTCCTCARCTGCAGATGACCCMRAMTTTTACCTTGCYTCAAGTAGAAAGCAATGCTGTTCTTCATTGSAACTTCCATTTTGGGTATTTCAAAGTCCTTCAGAAACATTAGGGAACTTCATCTTCTCTGAGGGGGAAACATTCCTACAAGGATTTTCTAACTGTGATTCAGGCAAAAGCACTGGCAGTGAATGGGAGCATGAGACAAGGGCACTTCACTGCAAAATGCAACAGCAGAAATAYATTCCTCAGGCCTAGGCAGCCACCACAAGTCTTGCATACCATTTCTTTTTTTCTCCAGGCTCCAGAAAGCAGTTCTTCCTCTGAAAATATCTGAAGGGCTTCAGTGTTTCTTCCCCTGGATGAATGAGAAAGAAACACATTAGGAGGCAGTGTTATGTCATGGAGTTTTTTTCCTACAAAGCTTTTCTTTTAAAATCTGAAGCTACTTTCTGCTACACTTTTAATAATCAGAATCCATGTCCATCCCTACAAAGCAGGGCCAGCTGCCCATGMTGCCTGTTGATAAGCACAGGAATCTCACTGATCACTGCAGCTCTGATTGGCCCTGATTCTTCCAACACACAGAGGCACCAAGCATTAGCCACCAAAAAACACCAAAGACACAACTTTGCTACTTCCCTCTGCCCCTTGGAGCACCTGTGTCCATGTAAGGTTCACAAAAAAGGCATACAGAGGCAAAGGTGAGTATCCAAAGCACTGCAGACACTACAAGTAAAATTTGACGTGATACTTTACAAGTAAAATTTTACACTTGAATCTCAATGACAAAATTAGTCTCTGAGCTTGCTTAAAAATGGATTAACAGTGACATAGCTCTCAAATGTCTTCTCTCCATGGGAAAAAATTGTTCAAATTTTTCAAGGTTATTTGGCATGGTGTTTTTGTTTGTTTGCTWGCTTTGTTTTGTTTTTCAAAGGTAGTTTTGAGGATCTCTGTAAAACAAAAGTGCTTGATCTAAAGAACTACTGGCCTGAGTGGAAAACTTTTTTCCTTTCAGTATTCTTTCCATTAGGCCTGTAGAGACACACTTATTCAACAATTTATTCATAGGTGTACAGCTGTAATATTTGACCATTTATTATTGATAAAACTGTGGAAAGGATGGACACCTGCAACATATTCCATGTTATTCGCAAAACCTGCCTTTCCTGTAAAGTCCACATCAGTCAGGTCATCCCAGTGTGAGGGTCTCAGCATCAGGCCTTGRGCTGAAATCATTGTTGCCACCCTCAACAGGGCACAAATGGAAGGGCACTAATTACCTTAACTAGCCACATGACTGAGGAATGGGGCTATTTAAATAATGACACCTAACTAATTATAAAACACATCATGTTGCTGTCRTCTAAGAAAATTACCTACATTCAGACGACACGGAGTTGTCAAAAGATTATCTAGCACCATGGATTACGACTCTAGCACACTGTGATAGGAGTCTGCTTTCTGTTTCTCTCCTTCTCTCCCCTGCCATTAATGCTAAACTGCTTTGCATTACACATTTATCACTGGTTACTCCTCCACTGCATCCCAGATTGAGCACAACCACTTGATGCACACAAATAACAGACAACTGCTTGATTTGTAGTGTTTYAGAGTAGCTGCTTGGCAGAGATCCACCACAATGCTAAAAAGCAGTTAAAGATCAGTGGCTAAGTAGACCAAAACCACCATTCCAATAAAGCACACAAAAAGCATATAATAAAGTGAGGGGGTAAATGTGGGGCCAAGTATGGAGCTTTATTTTTTTTTTTTTAATTCAGGCAAATCCATTGAGCTATGTGGAGTAGCAGCTTTTAGCCTATCACCAAATGCCATGTTTCTTTCCTCTTTGGATTTAATATAAAAAAATCACTGGAAGCTTTCATGATAGAAATGTTATTTCTTGACTAYAGGAAGCAGCCCCCAAATACCACCTGCAACATTCAGATTTTTTTCAATAAAAAAAGCTGTCCTTAGATAGAAAATATAGCAGATCACAAATACACATTTTTGCTGCATTTAACTCTTCCTTGTGCAATGGTTCTCCTCAGTAATTTGCAATGAAAGAGGCTCCAGGAGTGGTACATATTATTGGTGCTACACTGTAAGTGGACAAACACCCTTTTTTGACACATAGAATATTCCCCTACAATTTCTGTTCAAGAAATCTCCCTTGTTTCTTTTATTTCAGTTATTCATTCTCACTCTTCCACTGTGAATGGTAACCCTCTGGGTTTGTGGCATTTCTGGAAACAATAGGAAACTGGCTTTGTTTTCTGCCAGCCTTCAGACTTCCAGTGTGAGCTGTTACCCACCCCATGGCCTTTTCTTCACTAATGGGTAGAGCAGCACTTTCTGTTCTGCACAGATGGAACCAAATAATAACCTGTGGGAGAAGGAACAATTTGGTAAAACTGTGTGAAACAATCATGCAAGGCTGTTCCTATTACATAGGTTTCTTTAGGATAAACTTTAACTTCCTTGAGCATTGATGGGTCAGACTGTCATCCTGAACAGCAAAGGTACACCATATTGCTGCCATACGCACCAATTTAATTTAATAAAAGACAAATTTGAGTCAGAAGGTGTTAGCATTTTAGTCAGCTGCACTTTCTTCAGCTGTTAACCCACGAGGTTTGCAAAGTGTGCAATTATGGCAAACAGACATCACTAAATACCCTCCTTTTGGAAAATTTAAAACTATTCATGTTTCAGTGGACACATTCTCAGGTGCAGTTTTTGCTTCCATCCACACTGGAAAAACAGGTAATCATGCCTGCCAACATTTTTTGCAAGCATTTGCTTCCCTAGGTATTCCTCAAGAAACAAGAACAGATAATGGACCTGCATATATATCTCAAAAGGTAGCAACATTTCTAATGGATTGGGGTGTTCTCCACACCTTTGGTATTCCTCGCTCTCCCACAAGTCAAGCAATTGTTGAAAGAACACATCTCACTCTAAAACGCATTTTAGATCAACACAAGAGGGGAGTAGGGGTGACACCACAGATGAGATTAAGTAAAGCTTCATACATTTATAGTTTTTTGAACAGTTCTTTTACAGAACCCGATCCACCAATTTTTAGGCATTTTTCAAACAACACACAGGCAAAACTGAAAAAAAAAAAAAGAAAATCCCCTTGTTTTAATTAGAAACCTTGAGACAGGAAAAACAGAAGGTYCTTTTGGACTAATAACTTGGGGCAAAGAGTATGCTTGTATTTCTACAGGTGCTGGAGAACCAAAGTGGGTTCCTGTGAAGAACATCAAACCACATCGCRCACAAGAACACGCTGACGAGCCCAAGAGGGAAGCAGCGAGCACACAGACGTGAGCCGAATGGAGAGACTACAGGTCACACCTGGTGTTCCTGTGTCAGCTGTGGAACCTGCAAACTTCAACTTAATGTTAATGATAAATGTGTAAAGGGTCTATTTCGTTGAGCTCTTTTGGCAAAAATGTAGTAAAGAAAGTTTTAYTTTTGTAATTGGAATTGAAAAATTTATATTCTAAATTCTCCTTAAAAATAGAATCTGGAAGTTGAGATATATGAAAAATTCTTTTGCCAAAAGATAGTTCACGAAAAAGATATGGAGGAAAATCAGTTTATTTTGTGTTTTCTAGTTTTGCTTGCTTGCTGTAATGCAGATGTTCCAGTGCAGCAACCAAAACCAAATGTTTGGGTCACATTAGCCAAGGCTGCAGGCTCAGACACCATTACGTATGTCTCACTCAAATCCAGAAAAGCCTTTTTCAACATGCCTAGTCGGGGTGCCAGTGGAAGATTGGCTAATACCTATATATTATGATCCTTTGACAAAAAAGCAGGCCAGGTGGAATTGCCAATGGACGTGATCCTGCAAGGGATTGGAGACTCTGGACCAAACAACTCCTCAAAGCATGTTCAGAGCCTCAAGAACTGGAGATTCTTGGTTTCCTGCCAATGGATTTCTGTGTCACATTTTCTACGGACAATTGGTGAAAAAATAATTCTCCGAAGTACAATGTTACTCCCACTTACTATGCATACAGAAATTTAAGGTTTTGGTGTAATTACTCATACAATGTGGATGAAAAGTCTGGGGTTGACCAGTATCCACAACAATTACCAAAAGGGTATTGGTTCATTTGTGGAGACAGGGCATGGCAAGGCATCCCATCACACCTTGAAGGTGGGCCATGTMTCATTGGTGTGCTCACAGTGATAGCACCTAGTGCTAAAGCAATTTCAGAAAGGACAAAAAGGGACAAAAGATCTATTCATATATACCCAGAAAATTGCAATAGTAAATTCAGTCCCTGGAAAAAGACACAAAGGATTTCAGCAAGCTTCTTTTTACCTGGAATTRYTTTAGAAGCTGCATTGAGAMAAATAGMYAGAAYTGGATGTTGGCTGAGTAAACAAACTAATGCCACATCCAATGCACTCAGTGACATGCTGACTGATGTCAGCAGTGCCTGACAGGCTGTCATCCAGAACCAGACCACCATCAACTTCCTTTTACTGACTAATAGAYATAGCTGTGAAGAATTTGCAGAGATGTGTTACATGAATTTGTCTGATCATTCTGWATCTATKCACAAAAGTATACAAAAGCTTAAAGACTTGACATCTGAGATTAAAAACAAGGAAACATGGGTAGACAATTTATTCGATGGATGGAGTTTGGCTCCTTGGCAGAGACAACTTTGCACGTTAGGTGGAATTTTGTTGATAGTGATAGTATYRATATTGATGATCATACCTTGTGYAYTTTATTGTATAMRACRAATGTTTGMCAGRCTTACCAAAAATGTCTTTGTTGCTCAAGAGAAAAATGCTGAAATGGGAATTACAGAAAGTTCACAAAATCTCACAAAAGCTATTGAATTAGAGTCACTCACAAATTTGGCCTTTAAATTAAGACCTTGGAAAGGTCGGGATTTGTCAAAAACCTGATACATGTACTAAACAGCATTGATAATGCTTTGGCTTAAAGTGATAAAGCTGAAAGCAAATTAACAAGGTGCCTTTAAGTAGAAAGCTTATAACRTTGTTTTGAGAGTTTTTTAGGGTAATAAATATATACCAGTAGTGAAGCTATGTAACTTAAGATAGTAAATAAGTGACAAGTTAACCATGGGTTCTTTGTGGCTGGAAAAACGAGGGGGGAAATGTAGGAATCCTAAAAGCAGGAAAGAACCCAGGATGTATGAAAGAGGTCTTAAGAAGTTGGAAGGAGGATGAGAGAAGCTGGGGAATTCTACAAATTCTCATGGGAAACTAGGAAATTAGGAACTAAGAAAATACATTTGTCTGTTAGAGGGAACAAGAACAAGAACTCATGCTGATGGTTCAGGATGTAAAGGACTTAGATACCTTGCTTTGCAAATATAGAAAAAGATTCAAACTTAATAATGAATTATTGTGTGTTGTTTTTAGCTTCATAGAAGGCTTTTGTTAACCTGGAACCCATGTGGGTCATTTTCTGATTTGCTACAGTAATGTGACGCTAAGCTTGTTAATTGTCATCTACTGGTTGAGAAAATTCTTAAAAAATGTTCTGCGGAAGTTTTTATTTTGTCTCCTTATTTAGTTTGCATGGATGTTGTTGTTTTTCTGTATCTCTTGCTTATTACTTGTATGATATAGACAAATAATAAACCCTAAGTCTGCAACTATTAAGGATCCATGCTGTTTGCGAGACACAAACGGAACCTTTTGGATCCTCTCCCCCATTGGTTGTTCTCTCAATGCTCTCCCTGCCTGGCCCCAGTTGTCAGCTCCACCTACCCCAAACCCTATATAATCCTACTCCCTGAGTCCCTCATGCTTTTAGTCACCAGTTCCTGACAATAAACAATCTCTGGAAAATAGAAGCCTGCCTCCCTGCTTCTGTTCCTGTGCCACCTAACGAAAAGCTGCYGGAACCAGCTGCTCTAAGCAGCAACAAAAGAGCTGAAATAACAGGAGTGCCTTTACTCCTGGAAGCCCAAAAGCCGCCCATTTGTGGACGGTCTCTCTGGGGATGTTCACAGCACCCAAGAAGACTCAACGGTCAGTGACAAGGTAGAGATTAAAGGTACAAAAAAGAGGCAATTTCTGTCATAAAGCTCTCCCCTTTGGATGCACAAGGGGGTCTGCATCGCTTTGTTCCTCATTGCTTCATGTAGAGAGCTCCTTTGCTGCCCTGTTGAAACCAAAAGATACACTGGGAACGTGCTCCTGACTGTATTACCTCGYCCAGCACAGAATGAACAGGTACATTATAGCATGCAGCATTTTGGACACCAGTGGTGGTTTTCTGTGGCAAATAAACTTTTAGGTTTTTAATGTGTGGAGTTAGTAGAGACCTGACACTCTCTCTCCACATGTTCCTGTTGAAAAGGATAATTTGCATTTGCAATGCAAAACTTTCATCTAAAAAATATTAAATTGTAATAATTTCCCTGTTCAGCTGACAWCAGCTATCTTTGCAATCTGTTGCARCAAGGTATCAAAGCAGCAGCWCTTAACACTCCTTTCAGCTAAGCTGTCTCAAAACAGCACACATGTTAGTCTGGAAATTATAGGACATACTCAAAAGCTTCAAATGTAAAGACGCATATGGGCATCTTCATGGGCAAATCCCTCTTGTCCCTTATGATGTTTGTATCCCCAACAATCTGTTCTGCTTATGCTAGATATTAAGTTCTGCACCATTAAGACTGGTTACGAGAGTGAAGGGGGGGGAAAGAAGAGTGCAGTTTGTTTGCAGACACTGCACTTGCTGCCCCACATTCTCTCTTATGGACTGTGTTGTCTGCAGCATGGACAGCAGGAGAGAACTCTCCTTTGCTTTTAATTAATTAGTTTTTTTAGCTAGCTGAGGCAGAGAAGTTCCCTGGACTGTGGCTTTTGTTTTTCTTGGGACTGTTCAGCCCTGCTCTGGACTGAAAGCCCAGAAGAACATTGGGAGCTTATGCCTGTGGTGCACTGGGACCCGGAACRTGGCATTTTCCAGTGCAAGAGAGACTGAGCTGAGCTGAGCTACACCCCACAAAAAGGACTTGTCTCTCTGAATTTACCCTCTCTTCAGAACAACAAGAGGTCCTATTGTTTAATATTATTCATTTTTGCATGCTTGTGAGTACTCTGCTTGTTAAATAAGTATTTTTTTACTATTAGAATCCATCAATATTTCTGTCTCTCTAGAATGTGTTTCCTAGCAGAAATCTTCAGGTAAGTCCTGCTGAAATAATTCTTTTGTACTGGTTTACAGAGAGCACAGACTAYAATATCCCAAAGCTTAAATCTCTGTGCACCCACCAACCTTTTCATTTATTCCGGCATCACATGTCTCATCTATTCAATTAATTCCATAAGGTAGGRCTGTCTAAAGCTTACCTGCCACTTTTAAACATGCACTTTTTCTCACCTATAATAAAAAAGATAAAAACAAATTTAACAGGGACAAATAGTTATGGAAATCAKGAATCTATTTTAAATGGATTAAAATAGGACAGTTTGGGAAACCTGAAAAAATGATGACTGAGAGGGAGATGCTTAAATCTGAGGGCTAAGAGTAGGAAGCAGTAAATTCAGAGAAATATGTTCTAGGAATAAAACTTTTTAAACTGAAAATTAGACTGACTCTAACAGCAAAGGAAGTTCTGTAAGAAGATCCCAGATAGTCATTGAGATTATGAAGTTGAATTATTTCACTAGAAGAGATTAAATCATGGAAACTTGGAGTGTGATTTGTTCAAGGGGAGATTCTAAGATAGGAAAAGGGTGAGATAGGAGCTTGAAATTAAACCATACATTATCAGGATAAGATCATTTCTTTGGCTTCCTAAAAAGGGGGATCAAAGGARAAAAAAACGTGGTGAATTAGTTATGCTCTGTTCATAGCAGTATTTAATTAGTTCACTGAATATTTCCCAGCTCTGCTGTTGCCCATAGGCAGTGGAAAGAAATATTATTTTCTTGCTTGTTGTCTAACTTTGCTTCTGGGAGACAGAGAAAACTGGTTTTCTTTATGAAATGTCAGTGATTAGCTGCCACTAAAAGTCCCCTGGGCAGAATAGTTTGGTGCACCAGTGGCAGCCAGGAGCTTTACAATATTAGTGCTGTCTCACTCACATGTCCCTGGTTAAAAACAGTGTTCTCATGTTGAGGTTAGAAAAACATTTCCTGTAACCAGAATCACAAGGACTTTAGGTGACATGTAGCTGYGTGGATGGGTCTCAAGGTCCTTGATGGTCTCACCCAGATCTGTGGACTAAAGTTCCTCACTTGCTCAAGTTCATTTTTGTACAGAAAAAAACACACTACTCTGCATCTTAGATTGCAGGAAAATGGGACATTGATCAGACACACACGGGACAAAAGGCAGGAGCTTCTTGAGCTCCTGATAAGGAAAGATGATGGAWTTGTGGGTGTTTTGGGCCTTTTTGTGTTTATTACTTTTTTTTTTTTTT
>CADDXX010000237.1:363266-373791 GCA_902810485.1 Alauda arvensis
AGCAAATACCTTCAGTTTATTTTTACATCCCAGTTGTAAGATACAAATTTAAAGCAAAACAGAATGCACGGCAAATTTGCAAAGTCCTTTCTCTGCTATGATTTATCACAAAGTCCGTGCTACCCACAGCAAGGTAACAAAAAACTTTTGATGTATTTTCAGCTTAAAATAGGTACACCCAGATTTACATTTTATGATGGATGTATTGACATCTTTTTCCATTAATTGTGTGGGGAATTAGAAGTTGTTATTCCTGAATGGAGAAGTTTCTCACTGAACGACAAAGTTTGAGCTAAGTCTGAGCAACCTTCATCAGCTCCGTGCTTCTGCTACCTAAACAGTGTAAGTTATTCAGGTGAAAAAAAAATCTTATTTCTTTTGGATTTCTGGTGGGTCAGGTATAAAAAGGAGATACCCCCGTTTTAGGTTTTTCTTTCTTTTCATGATGATAGTATTGCCCTTCCTTTTTGGCCAGAGCACAAATACTCTTCATTTTGAAATTCAAAGCACCCTTGGGTCATGATTGGTTTCTCTTTATCCTTACTGCACACATCTTTTTTCAGTGCAATGATAAGGAGGTAGGTTTGTACATATGCATAGGCCCTAATAGCCTGTGACAATAAGAAATACAGAAATCTAGAAACCTATTTTACAAAGTCTGCAGTTGATACATCAAAGTGATCTAACAAATTTAAAAAAAATTATATGAAAATCTTATTTTGAATGTAAATGTCACTTAAATAAATTCCATGAGACAGAATGTGTTATATTGAATTAACAACTTTACTGGCTATGTGCTTTTTAAAGCAAATGCATAAATGAAAAATATCCCTAAGGACCAAATCCTGCCTTTCTTGAATGTGCAATCCAAAATTTTGTTTTCCAAGTTTTCTTCTTTGCCAATGAATATATTTTACTTTTGCTTATTTATTCTGTGAGGGGTCGACTTTCATATTCCCTGACAATGACAGGAAAAACCCTCAGTCTCACTCAAACTCTGGAGCTGCCTTTATGAACTCTTGACYTTGCTGATGTACATGGCATCTGTTGTAAGCACACTGCAAAGGTCAGKCTCYGTAAATGGATTTCAATTAWCTTAGGAAAAAAAAAAAGAAAAATCGATGTTGGCCTCAGTGCCCACCATGTGCCCTGCCACCCTGCCAGKCACGCCAGGCCCTGCTTGCTGCCCTGATGATGGCACTCCTGCCCCAGTGCTCTCCAAGGGCTTCTCTGGGCCCCCTTCCTGCAGCCTTTCAGTCCCTGCACAGAGCCCACCAGAGACCTGCAGAGCAGCTGTGTACAAGGGCCTGCAGGGACAGCACCAGGGCCAGTGGCTTCCCACAGACAGAGGGCAGGCTTAGGCTGGAGATATGGAAGGAATTCCTGCCTCTGAGGCTGGTGAGGCCCTGGCTCACGCTGCCCACAGCAGCTGTGTCTGCCCCACCCCTGGCAGTGTTCCAGGCCAGGTTGGATGGAGCTTGAGGTAATATGGCCCAGTGGCACGGGTCTCTGCCCATGGTAGCCAAGACGATTTTAAAGGACCCTTCCAAGCCAAGCCATGATTCTGTGATCACAGGGGCCAGGGCCAGCTGGGCCTAATTTCTGATTAGAACCAGTTCAGTACTGTAAGTTCAGCTGAGCTCAAAGAGACCGTTCCTGAGCCCAGATTTCCAACACGTGAGATTTATCGACACTATAGGTCTGGCTGAGATCAAGAAAGCCTTGCACGCTCCAGATTCTGCACTACTGCATTTTATTGAGGCAACAGCAAAGCAGTTTCAGGCTTGCTAGTCATACGTACTACATCTATGGAGCATTAATATATGGCCCAAAAGAAAGTTAAACTGTCTGTGACTCTATTTCCATACAAAAATATAAGAGATGTAATATGCATTATATTGCCTTTAAAAATAAACTTATGTAATAGAAAACTTTTCTGTCATAAATCCAGTAACTACAGAGTGTCACATAGTGATAGATGTGCTAAATTTATATTGTTTTATTATTATATTTATGATGACAATCCTTTTTGTATTATAAAATTATGTTACTTTAATAAACTTTTAGTTACAAATATAGATTTCTATGTAATGATATCGGAATTCTATAGAATTGGTTTTTCATKTCCATACTTGCGGCGTRTSCTCTTGGGGTCTCTGAGTCTCAGCCYGGMTGGCTGGTTGAGGCAGCASAACCCRCAGYGTACTCTAGTGGGTTTAGAACACCACTTTCTGATGCCCCATAACGAAGCTATCCGCGATGAATCACTCAAATTAAGGAAGGACTCTTAAGGGGGGCAATGTCAGATTTTAATGCCTAACGAGCCAGCCCTCAAGAGCCCCGAGGGACTCTGAGCAGCGGCTTAAATACCACAAACAGYAACCAATCAGAATACAGCAACCGTTAACAGACATCAACATGACAACCAATGAACACAAACTGGGGGTGGAGCCCAGGCCCATCGACCAATCACCCAGGGAGCTCTGCAGAACTTTCTAGAATTCTGGGAGTGGTCATGGGTGACAGGCGGGGCTCCCAGGGAGGGGCGAGGGAGGCTGATGCAATCAAGGCATGGAGGAGGCACAAGATTGACAGGGCGGGAGGAGGCACCCAGGGATAAACCATTTAGATAAAACCAATACGGGAGTTGGGGCAAACCAATCACGACATAAACCCCAAGACACACTGTTTATTAAACCATTGTTTTGAATGAAATACGTTTGTAATATATCTAYGTAATAAAAACCTTGCCCTTCATAAACGTAGTCACTAGAGAGCACTAATATGTGTCACAACTGATAGTGATACTACAAATCTGCTATATCTTTTTATAGAATGATAAAATAACTATCAATATCTTATGGATCTCTAAAAGCACATTTGGTAATAAAAATCTCTGTAGTTATAKATCTATATCTACACACACTATAGCTATATATATATCTCTCTGTCTCTGTAGCTCATGCATTCATGTCTGTGCCATGGCACAGCGAGTGGTTTCTCTGCCTCCAGCTGCCAGCCCYACAGGCACGGCTCTGTGCATGAGCCCCACCAACAACAGCCATAGGCCAGCACTCTTGTCAGGCAATGGCACAGATCAAGGTAGGCTTCCATTGACTGGGAGGGGGCGGCTGGATCCTGTGCCAGGCCATGGAAGAGGTTGGRTGGCTCAGCTGTTYRTACAGCTGGGGGCMAACTGATCTSCTCYGGAAGCCTCTGGTTAMCCACAAYAAAATYCTCCAGGTGTTTCTCTTCCAGRGATAAGAGYAGCTGCTCCAGGATAWCTGCAAGCTGAAGMACRAAGTRKCTCCTGTGCCACCWCGACACTRGCACGGTGTTCAGCAGGCTCATGATGATGGTCTTGATGAAATAGATGGGAAAGTCCTTTAAGGTCCCAGCTGCCCTACGGGCCTGCCTGGCCACGTGCCTGAAAAACCTGATCTTGCCACAGCATAGGTCTCAGGCCACATTGTGCTTGGGGTGTGGGCCCCTCAAGGCTGGCAGCTGACAAAGATGTCTGAAGCTCCTTGCTGCACCCCAAAGAGCACCTTAACCCACAAGCTTCCTTCCCCATTGGTCAGCCTGAATTTGCGGGAGCGTTTGGAGGGCAGCAGCACTAAATGACAGCTGTGTGACTGGGGCAAACACCTCCAGGTTGATCTCACCAGCGCGCAGAACAGTGGGCAGTTTTGCTTACATCCAGGTAGGAGCTGGTGCACAGGGTGTCTAGGAGGTTGAACTGCAGAGTCCTCCTGCTCACCACCTCGCAGTGGTGCAGGAGGCACAGCAGGTTCGCACCGGTCTGCTCACTCAGGCAGCTGCACTCCAGCTCCACGTGGACACAGACATTCCTGCTGGGCCTCTGCTCATCAGTGTCATGCTCCAGGTGGAAGGTGTGGCTATGGGGAAGAGTAAGGGGTATGAGCACACGGTACACCACTTCCTCCTCAAGAGCATTCCAACCTTCAAAGGCACTGCCAAAACCAATGAGTCCTTGCAGCACTGGGAAGAAGGTCCTACTCAAGACATGCCTGACAACAGTATGAAGTTGTCCATCAGGGCCATTGTCCTCTTGCAGCCTGTCTGCAGGTGCTCTGTATGCGCTCCTCTGGAAGCCATGCCAGATCATATTCCTGTGTCTCGTGCTCTTCCTCCTTCTCCTCCTGGCCACTGCTCTCTACCTGATGGCTTTTTTTCCTCCACATCAACCACACTGYCAAGCGAAGGACCAGGAGCCCAGCAAAGACTCAGACCCGCCAGTGCTGCAAGGTAGACCAGAGCAGGTGTCCCCAGGATGTGCTGCTCTGCTTCAGGATAAGCTGCTCCACCTCCCGCTCCAGCYGAATTCTCTCTCCCATTCCTGGAGCTTCTCATGTGCCTCCATGCGCAGCTGCGTCACCTCATCCAAACCATCACCTGCAGGCCCTGGGTGCTGGACAAAGGCTTTGCAAGAGCRAGACCAGAGTACCCAGGAATCCATAGTCTGCAGCAGGATGGAGAGAAGGCCTTGACTGGCCCTGGGAGGGAAGCAGCTGGCAGTGGGGGCAGCAGGGACACCAATCCCAGGGATCTGGGGGTAGGGAGGACAGGTCCTCAGAGAGCTGGTAGGCAGCAAGGCCTGTTCTGCTGGCCCAGTAGCAGCAGCATGCCCTGCCAAAGGCTCTCCAGTGAGGGCCTGTCCCTGCATGCAGGGGGAGAACCCAGCCTCAGGTGCAGTGTTTCTGCCCTGGCCCTTGTCCCCAGCCCARCCTCCCCACCACGTGTGCACTCACTACTTGCCCACGCAATGCAGGGCCAGCATTACCTGCTGGAGCCTTTCATAACTGGCCCCATTGTGCCACATTCGCCATCAGGTCACAGGTGCCACAGCACATCACAGCCAGCCCTGCCCTTCACGCCCACCCTGTCTCAGCCACTCAGAGTGGCCTGAGGCAGACAAAGCCCTGACAGCAGTACTGTCTAGCTGCACCAAGCGTCAACGGGCCCCTAGGTGCTCCCTCCACACAGCAGCAAAAGCCCCTTGAACTCTTGTCAAATGTAAAATGGGCTGGCACAACCCTTGGATGCTTTGCWCACTGAGATCTCCTCCTGTGAGATGCCATCAGTTCCCTCAGCACTGGCCTGGTGGCTGTGCTCTTGGGGCCTTTGTGACCCCTCCGTGTGTGTGGCAGCACACCTCTGGTGGGGAAGGGGCCTCTGCCTGGCAGTTTCTCTGCTCCTGATGTGCCATTGTGAGAGGACACTCTCTTACAGTGACTTTGAAATATTTTTTTGAGTAAGGTCTTGGGTGAGTATTGAAATCAATCTTTTGGGATACGTGGCTGTTAATCTGTCTTCTTTATTTCTCTCCTTTTTCTCTMCACTGAATTTGGTGAGAAAAAACAGTCCTGCACAGCATTGGTTTCAGGCTTGCTGGACATTTGTTGGGTCTATTATATTTTAGTGGCAATAGAAYCAARTCYAATCAACCTTASAAACCAYACTCTCTCTCTAATCATTGCTATCRCTGGRAAARAGATATGCAGACAAAAAGATCATGGACTATCTTGATCTTCTTTATGGAAGAGACAGAAAGTGGCAGTTGTGTTGTCAAGCTGCCAGCTGAGTGACCGATGAACATACCTGCTTCCTTGCTGTTCACCTGTGAGCAGAAAGTTCAGCAGTAAAGATAATTATGTTTCTCTTCTGTGTAGAAGGATACTTTTGCATATGATGAGTCTGTAAAAATGTGTGGAATAAAAGTTTAAAAGTCATCTACTCATGTTACTGGTATTTCTACTCGGCAATTTTCCGCTTCATAAGCAGACAATCTTTTCAAAAGAATAGCTATTGAACAAGAGCAGCGTTGTTTTTCATTTCCACCGCATAAARTGCACTGATCATACTGTGAAAGTTTGGCTGCTGTATTCCATTAGCAATAATCTGTACCATCCAGACAATGCAATAGCTTCTGTTGTTGCTGCTGTTGAGTGACATTTTTAATCTCAATTTCCAACTAGAAATAACATTTTGAGAGCCTCTTGAGTACATAAAAGATTTCTGGTACAAGTGTCAGAGAAAATAGACTTAATCAGCAGAAATTATTTGCAGAGTTTTGTCAGTGTACAAAATAATGAAAATTTTATTGCAGTAATTATTTAAATTTCAGAAGTACATAGCTGGTCTGCCAGTAAAATTTGACATTTCTATAAAGACATAAACATTTCACCAATATTCTAGAGCCTTCATTAACTCTTCTGTTTACTTCATTTAGTAAGCTGTATTCTTGATCCAGTTCTAATCAACATGTTTGGAAGACTCCTTGCTTAACCTGAATTTCTAAGTTTTATAAATCTTTTGGAACTGAATGACTTCCAGTCTATTTTGAGAATTGCCAAACACTTTAAAATATATACCATCCAGGAGGGTATCAGTCCATACTGCAGCCAACTGTTTTTAAAGAGCTATATTTAACTAAAAATAAAGAATTAGAAAAAATATCTCTAGCCCTCCAAGACAACAACCTAACAAAACCAGAAACTATCACAAAATGAAATAAACAAATATCTATGCACATTCCTCTCCCCCACCAAAAAAAACCCTCCCAAAAACCAAAACACCTCAGACAATCCAGAGGGTCAACAATAGAGTTTAGAAAAAATCCAGCCATGGTGATATCCATCCCCAGTGCACATTCACTGACTTACATCTGCATATTTGCAATGGCAAGTCAACGGATGGTACCAGAATGACATATTAAGACATATTAAGCTGAATGTCATTTCTTATTTAGTACAGACTGGATRCTTCAAATCTTCTSTTTTTCTGTGCACCTAGGGAACAACTGTGTGTGATTACTGCAGTATTTTCTTGTCACTGAAAGGAGAACATTATACTTCCATTTCTTTGTCTGAAATTATTTTCTTCTTTTGGCTGATATAAGCAGGTATTTGACATCTGATTCAAGGACAAGATACAATTGGTAAATGCTCTTGCCTGGATAGCCTGGTGAGGGTATTTAATTGGGCTGTGGGCTTTGAAATGTTCTTGTGTTTTCCACAATCCACAGTTTTCACTACTAACAGCACTGAAATTGCTGTTAGCAGCTCTGCTAACTATGAGGTGGGAACTGCATGTGTCAAATKACTTTGAATTACTTTTGTTTAAGAGAATGATTTTTAATTTTGTTCTTACTTTTTAATGTTGAAAGTATGGCATGAAGAAAAAATCTGGGTCTGATTTTTGAAAAGTAAGTTTACAGTGAGGATCRGATTCTCCAAGGTCTTTACCTCAATCCACTTTATGAGATCAGAAATAGCTCACCAGTTTCCACTTCTAGAAATCGAGTTGGATGTCTATTCTCTACCCTATGTTTTATTTTAATGTCCATCACTTAAAAGCTCAAAATCTTTGGAATTTCAATGAGGAGGCCTTGCTCAGCAAAGCTATTCAGGAGGCTCATTCACATTAAAATCATCAAATGAAGTGAATGAAGCTAAAACTTCTGGATTAACCTGGATCTAAAATTCCTACTTTSTTATTTTGGGGGATTTGGGGTTTTTTATTGGTGTTGTGTTTTTTTTTAAATTATTATTTATTTGGTTTTTTGGGGTTTTTTATTAATAATATGGGGAGGTTATTTGAAAAAATATAATATGTAGATTAACATTTGGGTGATTCATCTTTCTTAGAGGCTCCGAAGTTTTTCAGTGTTTTGGATYATTTGGCTGGTTTATGCCAACTAATTTTTTAATGAAATGGGCCCAGAATCTACAGAAAATAGCTTTCCTTTTTTTTTTTTTTCCCAACACAGTGGATATTTCCTTCAGGAGAAACCAGCTCYTGGTGAAATAAAGAATAACGAGGGTGCAAAGAGATGAGTACTGAAAATGCTCAAACAATGTTTTAATACAAGATGCTACAGCAGATACACATTTGTAAATCAGTAATTACTTACATTCTTGTGAAAAGATAAACATGGAAGAGACATAATGACTTTCAGGGTTTGTCAGTAACAGTTCCTAAAAATAATATAGTAGTCATAAACACAACCTACAAGCAGTCTTCTTCATCTGTTTGACAATTTGCGAAGTCCCAAGGGATTTCTGGTATGTTCTGCCCCTAGCTGTTGATCATCAACCCAGTATAAATCAGATCAGCTCATTAGGAAAGGCCCATAATCCAGGGAGAGCACCAAAATGTAGAATATGATCATTAATTTTGACAGAAATATGAAGCAGGGGAACAGAAATAGAGGTTGTTGGAATTTTTTGTCAGGAATAGCATATTTTCTGAAAAAGGCAGTTCTAGGATAGCAGAGAATAAATATGAATTCTATTCAAATTGGGTAGATTTTTTTTAATATAAAAAGGTTCTCGTTCTGTTTTTTTAAATTTATTTCTCCATATAGTGGTGGAAACAGTTTGACCTTTTATTTTTAAATAGAATGTATTTTTAAAATGCAGCTTGGTTTTATTTTTACAAGTAGATTAAAAATGCTGAAAAATTAAGACATCCTTTAGATTTGTTCAAACCTGATTTCCTGAGGATTATTATTGCTTAAAAAGAGGAAAAGCAAGATTATTTAATTCTAAAGGAATTAAGTTTGTTTGTGGATTGTTTTATTTCTCTCAGCTTCTTACATTCACTTGGCAAATACACCTCCTACTAATGAATATCATGYTCTGTGCTGCTGAATGTTACATGCTTCTACCTTGATTACACATTTCCAAAAAGGTTATACCTGGAATACATGTGGACTAATTCAGATGATGACAATTCTGGTACTTTTAGCAAATTTTTCCCGATTTCTTATAGTTCATAGAGAAAGAACAGTCATGTTTTGTTCTGATATAATATGTTTTGCTTTGTTTTAATACTGTTCATTTAGGTAGAATTAACAGTTTCTATCRTGACTAAAGCTGGGAAGAAAACTGTAAATCACTTGAGCTGAACATATAGCCCTGAATCTCAAACTCCTGTTTCTATAATAGGTTCTGAATGATGCTTAGTATTTATAGAATTAAATAGACTTTAGGTGCCAAACAGCTATTCTTTTCTCATTCCTGGTGTAATAAACTTCTATTTATCTCTCGTCAGAGTAGAAARAAGAGCTGATAAAATGTCAGCCATCTAATGAAAAGGTCTTGATAATGAATAATTTACTATTCTTGGAGATGTTTGTGAAAATTGAGTCTCACCAAGGGTATAACTGTGCAGCCACTCAAGTGAAACAGAAAATACACTCCTCTATAAGTAGTTTTAAAATCTGGCTCAGAGCAAARAGAACTTCATCTTTCTGGATGACAGTCTGTTTTTGCATTGCTAAAGGCTGTCATTCATGTTTGTACTGAGTATAATTCAGCTAAACAACATTAACATGGTGATGTTAATGTACAAGACAGCACCTCCATCACTGGAAAGGTAAACATGCTTAAGAATTCACAACCCCACAGTATATACTTCCAACAATTATTGTATATTTATAATAAATAAATAATTTTATTTAGGATGCCTTGTTTACTGAGCACTGTGTGTTCCAAGAAAAATAATTGAGGAAGAAATTAAGTTGCCCTCAATTCTTCAAGAAAATTAAGCCCCTGGGGGTAAGTCCTGTTCAAGTTTTGCTTAAGTGGAACCCCAGTTAGGTGCTGAAAATAGCCACATGCTTTTGGAAATGCTTGAATGGCAGAGCACCTGCTCTGGCTGTTATCCAACAGGGCAGATACCATCCAGTGCTGTGAGCTGCTGCTGGGTGCCTGCCCAGCAGCGGGGCACTGCAAGGCCCTGGTGCCCAAAAAGGCAGGGAGCAGGCATGGAGAAAGGGAGCAGCAGCCCCAGTGTTTGGGTTTGTAGGAAATGCCACCAGCAGGGACTGAAAGCTGAGGGTCAGCTCAGAGCTCAGCTACTCCTCGTGGGAGAAGGTAACACTTTCTGTGTTTGTGGCACAGTTCATACACAGATCAGAAAGCACAGCCCAGCTGCTCAGCCCGGAGAAGACTTCAGGGAGACCTTTTTGCAGAGGGCCAGTACCTAAAAGGAGCTACACGAATGATGAAGAGGGGCTTTTCAAAAGGGCATGCAGTGATAGGACAAGGGAGAATGGCTTGAACATGAAGGAAGGCAGGTTTAGTTTAGATGTTAGGGACTAATTCCTTATTATGAGAAGCTTTTTGTTATAAACTACTCAAAACCCTGGTGGGATTGAGTAAATAAAATGCAATTAGAACCCATGAAAATTACAAAGCAAAGGGCGGGGCGGGGGGGGACAGCACAAGGAGCTTGGTGCAACCCCTCCTGCCCACCACAGGCCCAGCTCACAAAATGGTGTCTCTGCCTTTTATACTCTGAGATTGCATCAGCCTTATTAATATTTATGCGCCATCCTTCTTTGGCCCCGCCCACAGCCCCTTGCTTTGGCTATCAGTCCCCATCCCTGGCTCCTCCCATGGCCTGTCAATCAGTCCTTCCGTGCCTGTCATTGGTGGAGCCCTTCTCGTGTCCTGATTGGTGGCGCCATGTTACCCTGCCGGGCCTCCCAGCAACA
>CADDXX010000237.1:373856-397079 GCA_902810485.1 Alauda arvensis
CCTGTCAGCCAGAGCTGCCAGCAGGAACCACAAAAAGGGGATGGGAAGATTGAAGGGAGAACAGACAAGGGTGCAAAACTATACTGGAACAACATCAAAAAAAATGCAAACCCCAGCAGAACTTCTCCCCACCATACTCARCRACTCTTCCTCATTTGCATGAGCCAATCACCACACCTTATTTATAACATCTTTCATATTCTTTGCTAGTTTACTGAAACTGCCCAGAGAAGTTGTGGATGTCCCATCCCTGCAGGGGTTCAAGACTGAGCTGGATGGGGCTCTGAGCAGCCTGGTCTCATGGAAGGAATCCCTCCCCATGGCAGGAGGGCTGGAACTGTATGATCTTTAGGGTCCCTTCCAACCCAAACCGTTCCATGACTGTGATCCTATCTCCAAACATCAATACTGCTGATTTCTGATCTGACCAGAGGTAGCAATGGTGAGTGGAACAGAATTCCACAAGGACCCTGCTCCTGCTGTGGAAAGCAGATCTAACACCACTGCTACTCTACTCTACGGCATCTTAAGAGTTGTCTGGACCGGTCACAGTTATTCCTTTCTTTTCCATTACTTGTAACTTGAATTTAAACAATTTACTATTTGCTCAACAATAATCTGACCCCTCCCTGCTTTTACAGAACCAATGCTGTAACCAAGACTGTAACTCAGTCCCTTCTCACCATCTTTTGCATTGAAATGAATGATTAATTTTTTTCAGTGTCAAATCCTCACTCATTTGAATRTGGTCTCTGCCATTRACTCTTCACTTTGTTTTKGGGKTTTTTTTGTCCCTAAATTCCTTYCTTCATGTGACCATGTTMAAATTTGGGGATGCAGGAGTYCAGGATAGGAATGAACAGCATTTTATAAAACTGACAATTCCTAGGCCATTTTCATGTTGTGTCAGCCATCTAAGGCAAGTAGTATAGGAACAATTGCTTAAAGGGATGGTTTAGCATCTCACTATGAAGTTCTAACTGCCCAATTCATGCTTCCTAATCCAAATACAGCATCATTCACGCACAGCAATATATAGTCTCTTTCCTATTTCTCTAAAACATATTGCAGTACTATAAACCAGAATTGCTTACAACCATTACTGCCAAAAACTAAAAAACCTTCAGCCAGATTTACTAATGTCATATGAAGCATCATAAATACTATCAAATTTGTGACATTTCCTCACCATGCCTGAATCACAGCTGTTCAGAAATGCTTTATCTTCATTCTTTTAAAATGTGTTCCAGTCACAAGACTAAAAAGTTCCAGGTCTGATTMATTTTCCTTTTGTAGGAATTAAAATTCAAAGCATGACCTTAGAGGGACTCTAAAATTGCTTCCTGATTTAATCTTAAAATCAGCATTCTGGGTGTTTTTAATCTTCTGAGGCAATATCTRGAATAATGAGACTGTTGAAAATGTGAATAATATGAATGTCGCTTCCATACTCTTTGGCTTGGGAAAGGAAAAGGTTTTGCTTTTTAACAAAGAAGAGTCCAGTCTGTCCCAAATATAATTGCTGCAAGAAGGGTGATAAAGCTTCCTTGTAGTGTAAGTAAAAGACARCCTTATCTCATCTTCTGTCTCACAAGGCAACAAAACTATTGTCTAGTCACTGAGCAGGTCTTCAATCAAGGAAGAGGGATGTTAGATTTGAAATTAAGAGAAGTGCTCCTTCCCAGRTGAATATGTGGCATTGGATGCAAGTGGAAGAGCCTGAGAGATCAGTAACAGCGCCACTAAAATAGGAAAACATCTCRTTTTCCCCATCCTTTCTCTTTCTCATGTGCGCTGACACAAGCTCAGAGCAATATCTCAGGTAGATAAGAGCTTTGACAAAATTGAATGTGATTTGAATGCTGGAGTAGCTCCAGTGAAAAATGAAGGTGTCTTAAGGGCTACAAACTTGGTCTAAGGTAACTGGTGGGATTGACAGTAGCAGTTGAGAACGTCAGATCTCTTTGCAGTTCCAGGAATGACTCAGGTTTTCTCAGGATGTAATAAGAGAGTAGTTAAAACAAGACCAGATGCTCTGGCAGAGGATGTTGAGCCATAGTATAAATCCTGGACTCTCATATTGCTGTGAAGATAATTAGCATTGTTTTTTTTGGGGGGGGTTATTTTCAACAACTCTTCACTGCAAAATATTCACAAGTTCTTGACAGAGGTGAGATCCTAGATTTCTTCTTTTCCAGGCTGGTACCCAGCCACTGTCTCCTCCCAAAGTCACACAGAGCCCTATAATCTCAGCTGTTACCTGGCCTCTGCCAAATGCTGGGAGCCACCTACCTCTGTTTCAGGCTGCAGAGAGATTTGCTGGGCAAAACCACCATGGATCTGAATATCACTGAGACAGCAAACGACATATTCATGCAAGTAAGAATATACAGTCAGGTCTGTACAGCGTGAATAAAAAGTAAGACCTTTTGAATTGAAGGCCTCTTGACACAATGTGTGAGRTGGTATATTCTAGGCTGCTTAATTGAGAGGTTTTTGAACAATAAACAGAGGCATCCAAAAGAACATTCTGATGGTGGTGGAGAACTTCAGCTTCCTTTAGGAAATTTTTACAGCAGTAAATCTTTTCCACCTCCCCGCCCCCACCTTGGGAGCTGTAAAATGAAGTGGGAGAGTGACTGTTCCAGTTTTCTTTCCAGCTAATTAGGGGGAGCTGATGAAGGGTCCAAATGTAAGTGGCAATTTTTGAGAAAATCAATAGCAYTCACTACTTTTAGGATGTGTGAGAAGGGTCTATAGAGTAAAGCTAGGAAGGATCTTGTTTGCTTGGTATGTAAAGAGGTAGGTAGGATGTCTGGGGAAACACAGTCCAGTTCAAAGCAGGCAGGTGCTCTGATAGGGAATGTATCATCCAGAAATCTGGATCTAAAATCTAGATCTAGGTGTATCTAGAAATAAACTCCCCAAGTGAAAAAGACAGGTAGGAAGCAAAGCATAGTGGTTATGGTTGAATTATGAGCCCTTARAAGGTTTGAAAACAACATTATTTAAAAATTGTACAAGTGACTAAGAATGAACATAAATGGATAACATATTGTGAGATGAGGGAAAAAAACAATCAGAAAAATATACAAAGTTATTCTTAGTGAAGGAAAGAAAAATCTGTATAAATACTTGCGAAGCAAGAGGAAAAAAAACCCCAAAACAACAAGGAAAAACAGAAGTTCATTACCAGATGGTAAAGAAAATCCTGGCAAAAAGCTAGTGACACATAGTGGGCTACAGTGCAGTTTGCCTTCTCTGAAAGGCTTCATTACCAAAGTGGCATATGACACAAAATCAAAATGAGGTTCAATAAAGACAGAGTGAAGAAACAGAGGAGAGTCATTAAGGATTATTTAAGGAATAAACAGCTCAACAGTTCATCTGCAATTCACGCTTTGGTGCTTACTGGAGTTGCTGGCTATGTCACCTCATCATTTGTTGTCATCTTTGGTACCACACAAGGGATGGGTGGTAGAGAGAACTGAGGAGAGAAAAACTTCTGATCATCTCTAAAAAGAGAGAGTGATCTCACAGAGAAATTCAGATGGCTCAGCCTCACTTGGACTGTTGGAATGAGACCTTAACACAGCATTATTACATAAACTATTATAAAAATAATGTGGCAAAAAACAGCCAGCATGGAATTTTTAAAACAAGTCAAATAAAGTTGTTCTAATTTGTTGTTGTGGGAGGAAGACAAAGGAGGTGCAGATAGTCTATTCAATTATCATTGCAGTTAATTTTTAAATTTGAGTTTTTAAGGGTTTGACACTGTCTCCCTTTATATTCCTGTAAAACAAGATGGGAAATTTTTTCTAGATAAAATCACTGTATTTTCATTAGTGGTTGGTGCAAATGTAGAGTATTTTACTGGGAGGTACTGCAGTCCATTTGCTTCTGTGTGTGACATTTCAATTAATAAATGCTGGAATCAAACACATGCAGATGAAATAAATATAAGGATGGCCTCCCAGCAGAATGAAGCCAAACTGAGCACATCCCCTTACCTTGCAATTTTGACGTGAGCCAATGAAGTCACACTGGTGCAGAAAGGCTGAGTGCATGTGGCTGTGGCATGAACAGCTGTGCTGCATGTGAAGAAGGAAAAGGGGTAAATATTCTCCATGACTCGATGTTTATGAGGTCCCAGCTGTGGTACTGGGAAGCCTCAGTGGAGAAGAGGAAAGAGAGGTATGATTTTTGAGGGAAGGTTAACAGACCTGGGCCTGTTTTTCCAGGAAAAGAGAAGTGATGCAGAGCTGCAGAGCTGAGGCCACCCACCTTTCTTTGCCTAAGGCAGATTATCCTTTTGTTTCTGAAAGGTTAAATTGTTAAGGATACYACTGTTTTCCCAAGACATTTATTGCAGCTCTTCATTTTTGTTTAGAATTACATTTTAACTTAGCCCCTTTATTTTTAGGTTAAACCTATTTTTTTCACCTCTCTTGTAGGCTTTTTTAAAAACTCTTGATGATTCCTTTGATTTTCCTTCTTTGAGTTCAGTGCAACTTTCCTAAGCACATTGCCCAACTCTGATTATTCTCCTTAATATATCTCTTTCAGGGAGCTGCCAGCTCTCTTTTACACTCTCTGTGTGCTTTGACCTCCCATAAGCCCTAATTTGTCAATTCTGTGACTGGATTKAAGTGTACTGTCTTGCACTCTACTGTTTTATCTCTTATGGTATCAGAGKTACAAAACCTGTAATTTCACTGGCTGTGCTAAATATTTCATTYTCCAATCATTATTCCTTCTTCATTAGAAAAAGATCTAATAAAACCTCTAGGTGTCTCCTATTTTAAATTTCCCTACTCCATACAAACCAAACAAATCAAACAAACCAAAACAACAGAAACATCTTCACTAAATAAAGAATTTCTCAGTGGATTCCAAGCATTGGATGGACAGACTTCTTTGTCCAAAAGAAACATCACCCACTTGAGTGACATTTTGACAATTTTAGTAATCTCAAACCCTATTTTCTGGAGAACTTCACCAGTTTCTCTCAAAGAGTTTGATCCACTTAGATTTCAGTTTGATGTCCCATACAAGATTTCCTCTATGATAACCTCAATATTCTCTTTTTTTCTTAATCACTCATATATTTTCAGCAGTTTTAGCCCACTAGATTTCTATTACATACTTCTGAATACACAAAAATACAACCAGAACRTAAGAATTGTGTCTCCTCAAATGGGTAAAGATTTGGAAATCTAACACAGCTTTRGCTTGGATGAGTGACTGTGAATAAAGCTAATGTCTCCATTTTTTCCTTAGTTTCTACTCTGTCAATCAAAGAAACATTTTCTGTCATTAACRTTTGAATTTTTCATGTCCACACATATCTGTAATACTTTATATCAAAACATCCTATTTCAAAACCCTTTCCAAGTTTTAGCAACCAGGCTTGACCTCTCTTTCTTTCTGCCTTTTATCCAAATGACATATTCATTTTAATTAAAAAGTTTACAGGAAATCTGGGACTTGAAG
The DNA here is from genome assembly GCA_902810485.1 of Alauda arvensis. Classification (NCBI taxonomy): domain Eukaryota; kingdom Metazoa; phylum Chordata; class Aves; order Passeriformes; family Alaudidae; genus Alauda; species Alauda arvensis. The sequence continues at coordinate 379,353 of CADDXX010000237.1, forward strand.
AAGCAGAAGTATCTGCAAACTTCTAGTATAAGGAGGACAGTGATAAATTATTCTCTGTTTTTAGGAGAGGATGACAACAAATGTTTCATAGAATCATAGAAGCGTAGGATCATGGAATGGTTTGGGTTGGAAGGGTCCTTAAAAATTGTCTTKTTCCAACCCCATTAGCATGGGCAGGAACACCTTCCTCCAGACCAGGTGTCTCAAAGCCCCATCCAGCCTSGCCTTGAACACTTCCAGAGATGGAGCATCCACAACTTCTTGGGTAACCTGTGCCAGTCCCTCCCCACCCTCACAGCAAAGAATTTCTTCCTAACATCCAATCTAAACCTCCCCACCTTCAGCTTAAAGTCACTCCAACTTTTCCTATCACTACATRCCCCTGTGAAAAGTCCCTCTCCTGCCTTCCTGTAAGCCCCCTATTTGGATCACTATTTTAGCAAGAGACACACTATTTATTAGAATTTTTTTTTACTCTAAGACAGATGAAATGCAGGGATGGAATTTGTGGAATATGCTTCACTACAAGGTTTTAAAAAATGGGTTAGATAGATGTCTGTTGGCAGTCACCTGTTTGAAAGATTTATACTGTGGTGACATATGAACACAGAGCTACGCAAAGTTCTTGGAGATCATTTCAAGATTGTGGTAAATATAGATACAATTAATGGTTCATGTCCTGCCATCTCAAAAAGTAAGTAGCCTGCCTAGAAACAGAAGGCATTGTGTCTTCAACATAAAAACTATTGAAAGAAAAAAGAGCCCTTTAACATTCAAATAAGGTTTCACTGTTGTGATAAAGAGATTTTACAAAGGGTAATAAAGAAAATGTGAAATGTCAACACACCAAATAAAATGTTCCTTAGACTATTCACAAGATCCTGATCAAGTTTGAGCTCATTATATAAAAAGTACCTTCAGCAGAAGGCAGAAATCTGCACAGAAAAGCCAAGTGAAAGGACATTCTGCTGTTATAAATAACTCTAGAAGGCAAGATCAGCATTGTACTTGAATATAATGTTCAAACCTCTCAAAGTTTATGGTTAAAGAAAAATGGCTGAAGAAAACATTTCTTTGGCTGATTTGGAATTTCAATTTCAGTATATTGGGAAAAGAAGCTATAAGACCTGAAAATAAACAGGTGTTGAAAGACTGTTGTGGATATATGACAAGGTTAGAAATAAAGCCTATTCTCTCTTGTAGTTTCTCATTGGCACAGGTASCAAATACAGATCAGTGTTTTGTGACAGGTTTAGCAAATGAGACTCAGGTTGCATGATGTCCTATTTTTCCTCACCCTTGGTGTAATAAAAATAYAGAGATGCCAAAATATTTGGAACAAGCTGCAAAGCAAAATTGTATTGAAAAAAACAGTGTTTAGGTGGGTTTTGGTTTGGTTTGTTTGGTTGGTTTTTTTTTCCCAGCTTCTGCATTCATAAAAAACCAATCCACTAAAGAAGTCAGGTGTTTCAATTTTACTGAAAATAGCCCTGTTTTCTTTCACCATTTTTCCTCAAGCCCTTTGATGCCAATCTCCACCATCAGATGGATTTTCAGACTAATAATCACAAGTCCTGATTGTAAAACCTGAATAGCAACCAGAAAAATTAYGCATTAAACCWTTTTTTTTTAYTTACTTTTAACCATAATTGTTTTATTTGCTTGTCTACAAAATTAAGCATTTTTGCTAACARCCCTTTGGTATTTGGGTAAAGGAAATTATCATGAGCTGAATTATGGTCTCTGGACAGGGGTTCTGCTTGCAGGCACTGGCTGCTCTCCCAGCTCTACTGAGGTGTGAAATTTGTCTCTGAAACATGGTCCTTCTTGACTCACATCTTTAGCCCTTTTGCTCTCAGCATTTTTTGGTGTTGTTACTTTACCTTTYTCTCTATTCTGATGGAGTAATATAAAAGCACGTATGATATAGGCATGCAAGTGTATGGGCACATGATGTGGATGCATCACAGATGTTTACTAATGTTCAACATTATTGTGTTTACATGAGTTGGTTATAGAGTATCTACATCGATTTCAGCAGAATTAATCTTATTTTATTGCAATATTTCAAGGGTCATGATGGAGCTTGTCCTTCTGTAACAACGAATTCCACCATTAGGAAGGCACTTTTAGTAGAATTCCTAGAGAGAGATGATTGATTATAAACATTGATTATATATGCATGAAAAGAAATTATGACCACTTATCTAAGGATAGTTTGAGAGAATGGATAAGAAAAATCCAGTATTTTTTTTCCAAGAGCTGCAAAGTATTTTAAAGTTGTTTTGCACAAATAAGGGCCAGAACACTAGCYTCTCAATGTAAATATATTTTTCTATGCAACCTTTTGCGTTTTTGAGCCAACATTCAAATCATCTTGTTGATTACATGGAATAATGTGTGCACTAAATAGAATGTTAATGTTGTTTTCTGTGCTTGCTAGGAAGAAATGTTTCCAGACACCTGTCTCATTATCTCCAAACACATCTTCTGGAAAATGGTATGATTTGTGGAATTGTGCTCAGAAGAAGTCTTTGGTTAAAAGCTGTTGTAACCCAGACTTGACAGAGTAGGTGAAGTGGTTTTTGTCACATCAGGTAAGGTTGTTTCAATTTGTTCAGGGAGGTTTTGTTTGATAGGTTAGGGTGATTTTTGTCTGTTTGTTTGGTGTTTTTTTAAGAAACAAGAAACCATGTCATGGCCTTTATTTCTGAGAAGGTGAATATCAACATCAAAAGACGAAATGAGACAATCCTGACTTCCCTACATGACAGAGAGCTGCAGATGACCAAGAGTAGCTTAGACAGGAAATTGCTACAGACTTACCATGCATGGCAGAAATCTTGGAAATTCAAACCTGCAAGTTTCCTCCCAATAAGAACTCRTGGGTTAATACCAATATCTATGTGTATCACACTGAGCATTATTTACCTTCTAATCCCTGACCAAAAGTGTAGATCCGCTGGGAAATACATTTAAATTGATATTACAGCTTGTGACAGGAAGATCACTTGAGCAGGTGATCTCTGCAGCTACATCTCATGTTTGTTTGGGGAGAATTCGGGAATGATAAAGCATGAAGACATCTGATGGTTGTGGAGGCTCTCCAAAGCATGGTGAAATCCCATTTCAAGCACAGCTGGTGGCTTTGTGCATACCAAGAAGGTCTAAGAAGGTTTCTGGTGAGAATACCTACCTCTAAAGGGCTGTAAGGATAGTTTAAGTGTCATTCTGAAAAAAAATCAAAAAATAATGTGACAAAGGAAAGTCTCAGGATAAACACGCCATTTCTTTTGTGTTTACTGAATAACTCTGAGTAGCTGTGACCTTGAATGAATCTATTGCTTGAAAATTGACATATTTCAGCAAAAACTGAAAATATTTGCATTTGTAAAGTCAGGCTGWGATTTTATGAAACAATTAGCTAGATTAGAGTTCTCTTAGAATCACAGGTGGATGAAATTAAATAAAATAAAACAGAGACTATAGCATTTTTTCAGTTAATATAGTGGTATTTGTGATAAACAGAAGAGAAATGTTTATCTCAGAATGAATTTTACTTTCATGTTCTACCTCTCCTCCCCTTTCTCTCTGAATAGAAGGCAGTTGTGTAGATAGTGAGTGGAAATTTTCTTCTGGTTTTCCTCACTGATGATATTTTATTTATGACATTTCATTTTTATGTTGCATCTTGTTTGAATTGAGCAGTTCTACAGCAAGCTGTACACAGTAAGCTACTGGAAATAAAGATTCCAACCTATTCCAAACCAATCTATCTGATGAAAAACTTAATATTAACTGAAAGTMCTTATTGCCTCTTTGCTAATATAGCACATCTCATCACTGCCACTGATAATTTGAAGTGATCTGATGCAGTGTCATAGAAGATGAATTTCAAGGGGGATCAAAAACATCTTCACAAATGGGTTGTGAGTGTAGAATGTGATCCTAACAGCAAGCACTAGCAATTAATGTAAGTCCTCAGAGTGTCACAGCAGATATTATTAGTCATATTAGGCAGTCTTATTTTGGATAAAATAAAGTTTATTTGATCTGATAAACACCAAAAAGTAATTAAGTTACATTTTGAAGGGTTTTTTTCCAAACTCAAAAATGCTATAAATACAAAAGACAAAAATTCCTGAAAGATGAATGAAATAAACAAAAATCGATGAAGACAAGAGTGTCAAAGCAAGAAAGAGACTGTTAGAAAGGAATTAGAGCTGAGAAATTTCAATGCAACAGGCATTGTTGTAGGAAATGCAACACTCAGTAATGGGCCATGGTGGTTAGAAAGACTTGTTTTCAAGCTAAAAAAAGGTGGTTCTGTGGATCTCTCATTTTGAGATGAGAGACCAGACTGCTGGTCAGATGACAGGTGTCCAAGGACAGCGCTACAAGAAACCTCAGGGTGTCTCAAAGTCTCAGGACTATTTTGCCCAAACAGCTCAAATTTACACAGGAAATAAAAAAAATGCAAAACTATTCCTCTTTATGCAGCACTTTCCAGGCTGCTGTTTGATTCCAGCCTGCTGTGGAGCGTAGTACTGGCCATCAGTGGTTTCAGAAATGACACAAGAAAAGACACAACTGGAGAAGAGGAATGGGCATAGGGGGCTTCCCTCACAGAGAGCAAACTGAACAAGATYAGTTAAACTTCAGAATATTTAGTGTTACATAATCACGGAAATAGATGCTGTCCTAAACTCATGGTTGCAGTCACATGCAACTGATAGGAGCTTATTTTATGTGAAAGGGATTATTTAATCTGCATTTTAGGTTTGAAATCCATGTGGGAATAAAGATGGAGGTGCAAAATGTTCCTGAAAGCTTGAAACTCCTTTCTATGCAAAAGAATAGCCTACAAAACCCACCCCCAAACCCACTCTAAACAGCAGATTCTCTTTATTATCATCCCCTTCTCATTAAAAAATTATTTTTTAAAAGTTTCTGAAATTACTAAACTGATACTGAATACATCATGAAAGTCTACTTTGAAAGCAGCCTCAGTCAGGCACCCTTATTCTTTCTCAGTCCAGCATCTCCTGTGTCCCAGTTGAAAAAGAATACAGATTTGGGATGTTTGGGGTTTTTTTTTGATTGGTTGGTTGGTTGGTTTTGTTTGTTTTTTGTTTTTTATTTTTGAGACCTTCTGCCTCTCCTGCAGGTGTTGGCCATATTCTAGAGGCCTTGCACAGCCAGGGAACAGTGTACAACACCCAGAGCCTGGGAAGGGCACTGAGGATATCATGACTGTGTAGGGAATTAGCAACTTGAGCTGATTGTCCTCAGGATGGTGAGATGTGGGGATGTGGAGACCTTGGCAGCAGCAGCTGTCCCTGAAGGGCCACAGCCCAGGGAAGGGCCTGACCTGTKGGAGGGAGATGGGAGGAAAAGAGGGGGAAATATTTTATTTTTGCCTTTGTTTCTCCCTACTTGAATCTATTTCAAGTGGCAATAAGTTAAATTATTTTTCATAAGATCATAGAATMTCCTGAGTTGGAAGGGACTCASAAAAATCATCTAAGTCCTACTTCTGGCCCTGTACAATACACCCTGAAAATCCTACCACATGCTTGACATGCAAGACATTCATTGTCTGAATGCTTGAACTCTGTCAGGCTTGGTGCTCTCCCTGAGGAGCCTGCTCCAGTGCCCAACCACCCTCTGGATGAAGAACCTTTTCCTGATATCCAACCTAAACCTCCTCTGAGTCAGCTTCAGGCCATTCCCACAGGTTCTGTCACTGGCCAGAAGAGAGAAGAGATCAGTTTCCCTCTGCTTCCCACCATGAGGATGTTAAAGAGCACAATGAGGYGTCCCCTCAATCTTTTCTTCTTGAGGCTGAACAGACCAAGTGACCTCAGCTGCTTCCCCTATAGCTTTCCCTCCAGACCCTACACCATCTTCACAGCCCCTCTTTGGACACTCTCCATCACCTTTATGTCTTTCTTGTATTGTGGCTCCCAAAACCACACACTTGAGTTTCCCCGAGTCTCATCTGCTTTGTCTGTGATGGTAAATGATAAGTGAACTTCCTGTCTGTATCTTACCCCATGAGTTTTTTCCTCCTACATTGTCCCCTGTCATGCTGAGAAGGGGGAGTGGGTGGGTGGAGAGGGTGGTAGGTATCTGTCTGCTGGCCCAGGTCACCCCACCACAGCAGCTCATGAAGAAAAAGTATCTGTCTCAGGTAGGTGGATATACTACACCTGTAAATGTTACAGTTATTTGCACTAATCATGTAAAAAGCACCTGTGATTTCATTATTTTGGATGCTGTCGCCACTCACTTGTCCTTCCCTTTTTTGGTAATAACTCACAAACCTCAAATATGTTAGTTGAGACGTAACATTTTCTGTAGGACTGAAGAAATAAAACCAAAATAACAGTGAAAGGAAAAAAAAAAAAACAAACCTGCATTCAGCTGTTTTTCTATAGATTTCACTCTTGATTTTATTTCCTTGAAGATGTGGAAGTATACTTACGCATTTTCATGAAGTATGTTATTAATTAATATATTTTACAGCAGAAAACAACACCACCAATCAATCAAACAAAACAAAAAAACCCAAACACAAACCCCTCCCCACCCCCCAAAAAAACAAGCAAATGAATAAACAAAACCCAGAACAAAAACCCCCAAATCATCCATCACTTAGGGGTACAATTTCAATTAACTGATTCTTTTTAAATGGCATCTGTTTAATCTCTGTTTTTCTGTAACTATTTAAGGGCACAGCAAACAGAGGAAAAACTATTATTTGAACTATTTAGACAAGCAAACAAACCCCAATCAATAACAACCCCATCAAACCCAGAAAATGTGGAGACAAAGGAAGAACTCAAGTGCAGATGATGAAAATCAGTGTGTAGATATCCATGGGAATGCATAAGATTCAGTTTATTACAGACTGTGGCTATAGTCTGTCATTTTCACCCATTGTAACATCTATCAGAAATCATAACAAGGAGGTTAAAAAAAAAACAAAACCGAAAAAAACCACCAAACATCAAATAAGCAGCCTATAAAAAGTTCTGTTCTAACAAAATAGTTATACAACCTGATTCAATAGGTCTAATGTCTAATACTCGTAATTTATATTGATTTTTCCTTATTATTATTATTGTTATTGTTGTTGTTATTATTGTTATTATTATTATTATTATTATTATTATTATTATTATTATTATTATTATTATTATTATTATCATTGCATTTGCGGTTTAGAAACAAATCCCAGCAATTATTTACCATATTGCATGAAAAAAGGGATTAATCTCATTCTATTTACTGTATCTCTAGTGCTGATATATTTGTCATAGCTCTTTAGGCTTCTCTTCTACTAGACACAGACTGGATAAGTGGAATTAATGTTGTTTAAGGCATGTTGCATCACATGAAACCTCAGTGAGTATTACATGTTTTATGATAAGGAAATTGTGTTCTGRTCTTYSCTACTTAATTTGACAAACTCTTTGTATTGACACATATACAGGGACTTGGAGTGAAATACTTAAAAAGATTTTTGTATTGAGCTATCAAATGTCAGCTTTTCATGTTCAGCTGTTTCGCAGTGCCTTTGGAGGAGCACTGAACAACTGCACTACATGAAATTGTTACGTGTTTCCCCGTCCTACATGGTACCTTGACAGACAGGCACTGCTTTCAGTTCTCCAAACTGTGTTTTACAGAAACAAAATTTCTGGATTAAAGCAATTTTTCAAAATGTCAGGGTTTTGAAAGTGACCTTCTCTGTCCTGGAAAAGGGTAACAGATTTCCCTTGTGCTGGCCTTCAAAGCTAAACAAGAAATGCAGAAGAAACAAAAAATGCTTACAACTAAAAGCAGTAAGTTTTCCTTTGGATTTTTCCTCTTAAATCTAAATGTCACAGAATAGGAGAAAACTTCTTTTCCTGTGTAAAATGTAACATACCAACTAAATAAATAGTAACATATCAACTAGAAAAAAAGTCTTTGTCTTATTAGGAGAAACCTGTACACCTTCAATAAATCAGGAGTTGGAGAAACATGTTGGTTCCTTCAGTCGTGGTTGCCTGAAGTTGGTGAGAATGAAACTTCTCTTTTCACCACTGCTAGTTCTGCAGTCTATTCAGAAAGAAATTTTCCATTTTACAGCACAGTATTATCACTGATGTCACCAAGAAAAACAAGAGGTAAAGCAAGTAGATAAAAGCTTATCTGGCTGTGATTCAGTTTTTAGCATCTTCCTGTGAATAAAATAATCTGAGTTTGAAGCGCAAGTTAATCATGTGTGGATACAAGAAGAATTTTTTCAGAAACTTTGTAAAGAAACTATTTCTTTCCAATTGATTATGGCAGTTCTTTTTTGTACTTTGGAAAATGTACTTTTGGAAAAATGACTTTTCACTGAAAAATATCTTCGCTAAAGATGCCTAAATATTTCTAGATATAAGCTTGTTATGTTCAAATCCTATTAAAAATTGACTGTTCCTAACAATTGATCAATCTACTGAATTTTAATTGTGTCATCCTCTTGGTTTTGCAACAGGTTTCATTTTCCAGGTCAGAGCATTGCAAAATACAGATAATTCAGATTTTTTTCTGAGTGCACAACATAGAACATTTCTTTTAAAGGCATTTTATTTTTTCTTATATTCTGTGGGGATTTTGGTAATTTTTTTTTCCCAGAGACTTAAAGAAGTAGAGTTTTATTAGTCARTTAACACAAATCTGTTTTCTTTGTCCTACAAGTTCATAAGCATAGGACCCTCCGCGGACTAAGTATTCTCTTACATAAAAAAGAAATACTGGAAATACARTAGGATCACTTTATTTACCCTCAAGAGGGATCTGGAATGAATAAATTAAAATATGTTTTTATGAACAAGAGTATGCTTGATTCTCTAACGTGAATTGAGGTTTTTCTTTAAAGTGAAGTACATTTCAATAGCTTGGATATGCCCTTTCCATGCTCTTCTTTATAACCAACAGTGACTCTTCTCAGCACTCCAATTCACCCTTCTAATGTTAAATGACCCTTACTCAGAAAATGTTACTTTATAGAAGACAACGTGTTATGCAAGTGTTAGCAAGGCTGTATTCTTATTCCATAATTTAAATTTTGATATAGGAGACACAGAGCTGAGCAGCATTAAAAAAGCTTCAGTGCTGTGGTTTAAGCAGCACTCCTGCAATGAGTACCAGCCATAGAATCCAAACAGTGAGAACTTCAAAATACAAAATCAATCATCCGTGATGTTTTAGAGTGAAATCAAAAAGACTTGAGTTTTACTAAGCAATAAATAGCTCCACAAATAACAAGAAGTTTGAACTATGTGCAAGGAAAATTGAATATAAGGAACAGTTGCTAGTAAGTGAATGGAAATGTCAAAATGAAGCAACAGAAAATAYACAACCTAAATGAAGGAGATTTGCTTAAGGCAGAGAGCAGTCTCTRTGCTGTGGTTACATAGTATTTAAGGRRAAAAAAMATCCTAAAAATAGCAAAAAGTAGCAAAGCAGGCCAGAAACACAATTCACAAATCTGTTTCTTGTGTATACTCAAAGCCATAAAATCTTATTTTATTAAAACAAGTGGTTTTAAATAGTCTTGAATTTGGCACTACTASAGCTCTAAGAGAATGAGTTACTTGTCTGGCCCAGTTGTCATAGAAACAATTTACTTCCATTGKGATAATTTTTATCATTACAGACCTGAAGCCAATCGAAAAAATGAGTGAACTTCTGGTCTGTGATTTTAGTTTTTGTTTGTTTTGTTTTGTTTTTTTAAGGAAGACAACTACCCTAGATCTTTCTATACTTAGATTAAAAGGGACATTGTGCTTACACCACCATAGAATGTTTGGGGTTAGAAGGGACCTCTAGAGATCATCTAGCCAGCCCCCTGATCAAGCAGCTTGCACAGGATCACATCACAGATGGTGTCGAGTGTCTCCAGAGAAGGAGGCTCCACACTTCTCTGGGCAGCCCATTTCAGCACTCTGCCACCCTTGAAGTAAAAATGTTTTTCCTCTCCTCGTTGGGTCCTCCACCAYCTGTGACAAAAATTATTATTGATATTGATATATCCTGGCCCATGTGTGCCCTGCAGATATCAGGGGGGTGGAATCTCCCAYGAGRCCAGGGCCTTGGCYGGAYCTTGSCTATTCCCAGCTTTTTGTAGAAGGCCTCATCCACTTCCTTTTCCTGATCAGGTGGCCTGTAATAAACACAGTTTCACCAATGCTAGCCTACCCCTTAATCCTTATCCATAAATTCTCAACTAATTATCCATCCTCCCCTAGACTTCAATRTATTTCAGTTTCTCTCTCACATAGACAGCAAATCAACCACCTCACAGAGTCACAGAATCATGGAATATTCTGAGTTGAAAAGAACCCACAAGGATAATTGAGTCCAGCTCTTAAGTGAATGGCTCATACAAGGATCAAATCTATGACTTTATTGTTATTACTCTGCCATCCATGGTAGCATTCCAGCATTCCATGTGAGCTGTCCTTCCATGTCTCTGTAATTGCAATAAGATCATGGTTGGGCTACTGCACACAGATCTCCAGTTCTTGCTGTTCATCCCCCATGCTGCATGAGCTGGTATAAAGATGTTTCAGAGAGGTAAAATAGCATGAAGGTTTGCCAGGCAGCATGCAAGAGGATCCACCACAGCTATGCAGACACTTGAGGTGCTTGGCATTCTGATTCTCATGTGGAGACGTAGCTAAGTGTGGAAGMTGAATTACCTGGGACAGATCAAAGCTTAGCCCAAACACTCTACATGGAGGAAATAAACCTGAGACCCTGGGAGGTGGGACTTTTGGAARATGCTAATAGAGTAAGCCCCGWTGGTTCAAGACCTTAGATTTATAARGTCAAACCCCTGCCCTTTAACCAAGTTTGGACACTTGTCCCCRAGTAAAACCCTATAAATTGTCTGGCTAACCACACCCCCGGTCTTTGGATGCAGCTTTCAAAGAAAAAAGAACGTTTTTAAGCTATCCATTGTAGCCATCTTGTTATTAGCCACWTGCAGCCTGTTATTAGCCTGCCCRGGTTGGGGGCTGCAGGGTCTCCCCTGCTGCGATAGCTAAGGAATTTTATTACTTCTCTGGCTCATTCCCAGTTGGACGCAGTGGTGTGGACACTGTCACTTTGGACACTGGCCCCTAGTCCTTCATTTTAAAGCTCACCTCACTAGCCTGCCTGCTGCCAAAGATTCCCTTGTCTCTTCTAAGACAAGGATCCCATTCCTCCCTAAACAAYTAATTCATCAAAGAATGTCCCCTTGTCATCAAAGTCAAAATACTCACGACAGCATTCATGAAGTCAGATGTTGATTTCCATTATACATCTTTTTCTGGCTACATCCTTTCCTCTAACTGATAAAACGAAAGAAAATGGGCACCATTTTTGAATTGCAGCTCTAGAGCTTTATAGTCTTCCTTGATTCTGCCTAGGTTTTGGCTAGTGATGCCATTCATGCCCACATGAAAGAGTAGCAGTGGGTAGAAGTCTGCATTCCTGACAAGCTCTGGCACCATCTGAGCTACATCGCAGACCTTAGGTTCTGGAATGTAGCATAACCCACCTGACTCCTGTCAGGCCAGCAGATGGGTACCTTGGCTTTAACACAGGACTGAAAAAAATTAAAATCTGGCTGACTCTTTTCTTCTGGAATATCTTTTTAGGTGCAGATTCTRCTTGAATCAACTTTAGTATTATTTTTGCTTAATGTCAAGACTTAATGTAACAGTGAGGTTATTCCTTCTTTAATAAACGCAGCACTGTGTGATTATCAGAGCTGACCTGCATCCAGAGAGCCCATGGATGCATTCTGTTAAGACACGTCACATTTTCTAACAAACAACAATGGAGACAACAGCTGGGAAAATTTATAGCTAGGTTCTGWAGGAATAGTCTTCATTCAGTTAGTGCCACAGCATCATAGAACCACAGACTGGGTAAGACTGGTTGCCTGGTCAAACCTCTCTGCTCAAGCAGGGTMATCCCAGAGCACATGGCACAGGATTGGTCCAGACAGTTCTTGGATACCTYCAGTGAGGAGGCYYCACAMCMTCTCTGGGCAATCTGTGCCAGTGCTTGGTCACTGCACAGTAAAGAAATTCTTCCTCATTTTCAGGTGGAACTTTCTGGGCATCATTTCCTCCTGTCCTATTGCTGGGCACCAATGAGCAGAGCCTGGTCCATCCTCTGACACCTCCCTACAGACACTGGTAGACATTGATGAGGTCCCCTCTCAGTTTTCTCTTTTTCAAGGCTGAACAGGCCCAGCTCCCTCTGCCTTTCCTCATAAGAGAGATTCTCCAGTCTCTTAATCATCTTTTTTTCCTCCACTGGACTCACTCCAGGAGTGTYTGCCTTGAACTGAGGAGCCCAGAACTGGAGACATCACTCCGGGTGAGGCTGCACAGGGCTGAGCAGAGGGGCAGGATCACATCCCTCGACCTGCTGGCAGTGCTCYTCCTGATGCACCCCAGGATACCTTTGGCAAAAAAACAAAGTTCATATTTATATTCTTGAACTAAAGCAAGAAACCTTCCTGCCAAAGAAAATTCCCACAACTAGCTGGCCATCTCCAGCAGCAACATTGCAAGGTACCAATGTGTGAGTTGTAACACATCCCACTTGCACAGGGACATTTATTTAGTGATGCAATGAACACAATCTGGAACTCACTGAGTCATCTCATTAAAACCTGTGTTGTCACTTTTGCAAGTTGACTAGTCAGACTAGACCACCACTTCAAAGAAGCAGCATTTTAAATCCTAAAGTGAAACAAATTACACTTACCACCATGTAAAATATTTCAAGGGTGTCTGCTATGGGCTGACACTTAAGGGATTAAGGAAAAGTGAATGTTATGTTTGTCATTAGAGTGATATTGCAAGAGTCACTTATTGACTGAGCACTCTTATCAAGAAATAATTTGATTCAGGGAAATGCTCCTATTAATTTCTATTGTAAATCARCCATATGGATCAATGATTGTCTAATTCAGCTCTACTCCAGCAATACAGCTGCTTAATCCTCTGTGCTGGTGGGTAAATATGGATTGGGCTTTCCAAAACATAAGACAAACACAATTTTAGTTTATTTATAAAACAAACAATGCAAAAAGATGGTAACTGAACAGAATGACAAAAAGGGTTTGTTCTTTATTTCCTAACGAAATGAAGAGTTATCTGAAGAGTCCAGGCCCTTGCAGCCAGCAGACTGGGAGGGACTTCTATCCCTCTGCTGACTTCGATCTACAAGACAAATTCAGGTACTCTTGAGACTCTGCAATATCTTTGCTATCAGCTGTCCTCTCTAAAATRCCTTGCAAGAGAACATTAGACAATCCAGGTGTTTTAACCACATAGGCTTGAGATTTTGCAAATGAATGCAAAATAGACAAAAATAAGAAATGATCATTGTATCAATAGATTTTACACTGTAGTGTTAGTAACATAGTGTACCCAAACCTACACTTTTGTGATCACTGAACTCCAGTAAGAGCTATTATTTAWTTCAACCTCTCTGAGTATATGGAAAAACATAATTAAGAAAAGCTGTTAGATAATATGTCAGCATGATGTGGCAGCATGTTCTTGCAACCAGCTGTGTCCTGGGCTGCTTCAAAAGCCCCGGGGACAGCAGGTTGAGGAATATATAATATATATTCTCCCTCTATATTCTGCTCTTATGAGATCCYACTTGGAGTCCTGCATTCTGCTCTAGGGCTCACAACAAAAAAAAAAAAGAACCTGGGGCTGTTGGAGTGTGTCCAGAGGGTCACAAAGATGATCAGAGGACTGGAGCACTTCTCCTGAGGAAACAGGCTGCGAGACATTAAAATGGCAAAGATACAAATTCTAATTAGTTTCATACTGTAAGAAAATTTTTGATGTCATGTCTGTCTACTGGTAGGATAACACTGAAAAATACTTTACCAAACTTGTTTGTTCAAACAGCWCAGTCCATCAAGCCCACCTAGAAAAATGCTGTCATTATATTTRTGATTATGCTCATACTGGCTTTTGCTATGTTAAAATTACATGTGCTCAAGGATATATATAAGATATATATACACATACCAAAACTCACTGCATATCCTGAGCAATAAGGCAAAGTTTTTGTTTTGAATGGCTGAGCAGCTGCAGCTTGGCTGTAGATGGTGTAGGCTAGASTTTAAATGAAAATACAACACTATTCTAAATACTTCACAAAGTAGATGGGGACAYTGGGATATTTTACTCTCTAAATATTTATAAACTCTGTGTAAAATTTGGCTTTGCTGAGAATTGTRGTCAAAAAAGCCTACTTATTTCCTAGATTTGGCTTTCAGATTCACTAGACATTGCTGGTATTAAAAGCATGAGAAATGCCATCCTGAACTGTAGGAGGATTGCACTGCTCTGATATCTTGTGTCAAACTGCACAAGTTTGGGGAAGTTTATGAGAAACTATGAGCTGAATGTATGGCATAATAACCCAATGATCAGATTACCATTCAAAGATTAACTCAGGCCTGGAAGCAAGAGATTTACTTCCCTCTAAGTCTGTGCTGTAATTGTAATGAATGATGGTTTTTATAGACAAAATTGTTACCAGTCCTTTTCTAAATCCTCTTTTCTTCCAGCCTAAAACTGCCTCCTGCTGCAAAGGATTCTATCAGATAATTACAGTATGAAATAGAACTTATTCCCCCTTTGCATTTTTCAGTTCACAACATTTCAACTTCATTTAATGCCCTCACATACATTTGCTATGAAAAAAGGGAAACAGAATTCCTTGTCTGAACTTTTCTAGATTATACAACATGGGCACACTTTTTCTTATKACTTCATTTACTTATTTCCATTCCATAGTAAACAACTCTGTGGTTTCCACTTCTTTTTTAGTTTGGTATTTATTCCAGGTTATTGGGCCTTTGTCAGCACTTTCAGGTCCTCCAGCTGTGCTACAATATCCTCATAGAGAGGAGATGAAGAACAAGATACTCCATTCAAGATGAGRTCACTTATTACATAGCAAAGTAATGATATTCTCATTCTTTGCTTTCATTTGAATCCTTCATTTTATTTGTTTGTTTTTTTCTGAATGTGAAATTGAGAATAAAATAAGGATCTCTACTGAATTTTCATGTCAATTTAGTGTATAACTAACTCAATTTTATTACTGTATTATGCACTATTTTACATTTAGCAACAGTTGGTTATATCCAGCATTTTTCTCATTGCTAAAACAGCTTATTTGAATTGTTGTTGTTTCTTTCAATCATCTCTAAGTTTGACTAACCTGTCTATTTTGTGTCACCTATGAATCATTCTGTGTTCTTACTGAATAATTCTAAATGAAAGGTTTTCATAATACTTAATATAAAGTGCGAGTACTGAGTGTTACATTTGGTGAGATAATCACTACATTAAAGTTTGATTCATCCCTTGTGTAATTTCASTGACACAGTTAGGATTTTACCTAGGAAGCTGCTAGCCCAGCTGCAATGTTACATGTGTTTGGGCAGWAAAAACATTACTAACTGACCTGGATCCTGATTCAGGATGCCATTTGTTGTAAAACCAGAGATACTGGTTACTGACTCAGATCCCAGTGAAGGGTGCCATTTGAAGTTAATGGCTTCTGAATATTTTCAAATATTATGTTGAACAATCACAGAAGGATTCAGAACTGCTTTGAGTTGCTCATCCCATGCATTTCTTCSCTGTCCCTCCCTAATCCAGACTGCCATGTTCCTAAACAGGAAAAAATGGTGCCACTGAGACAGATAGTTACAACTACATATGTCAGAAACAAAATACAAACAACAATTTTTCTTACACTTTGCAGATTGCAGACAAAAGTAATGTAACAATTTTAATAAAATGTGAGAGCAAAAGAACAGAACTCCAGACTTCTACTGAAACCATTGACAGGATGACTTCAACAGGCACATCCCTGCCTCCTCCAGTCTGTGTTTTGTCAAGTGTCCTGTTTACATCAAGGCCAGGAGCACAAGGACATAACAGGAGCTGCCTCTGCTGGAAATCCTCCTCAAGTCCAAGAGCCACTTCTAGGACTGTTCTGGCTCTAGACAGAGTAGGGACAGCAAAGACACAGAATGAGGCCTCTTCTGACAGCTGAGGATCCAAGTACCTTGTCATGGTCARGGTGACAGAACTTCAACTGTCTGCTGAGCTTTTTAAAAATAATTGTAAATTCTTGTATAGCCCTGGAGGGGCACCTCTCTGGTTTATGCAGCTAACCTCCCTACAATATACAAAATACCCAACACCAAATGCTGCTAACTGAATCAAGCAGATCACTGCTCTTTCTCTCAATCAATCAAAGCTGCTTGTTCAAAGATAAGCTGCTGCATTCTTATACTCCCAGACTCTAAACCCTGAACAAACAAGCAAGGGAAAAACAGTTCAGTAAGTGGTCTGTACAATGCATTGGTTRTGGGGAGTTGAATGGTTTTCTTTTGGCAATGAGTGCCAATAACATTTGAATGTAGGTTTCTTTATAATATGAAATACTAAATAAATAAGCTCTATTCTTAGGGAAGCTGCAAAAAGAATCATCATAATAAATTTGTATCTCTAACAGTAGGCATCTAAACCAACACAGGTGCCCTTGACAGAAGCAGAGATCTATTTGTCTAGTCCTGAAGGAGGATTTGTTAATTTTATTTATATCCTTGCTAATCTAGTAACTACAGGGAGATCCCAGAATCTTAAATTGGGTGAGGAAATGCCATATTGGTATTCTGTGTTTGTATCAGAACACACCAATTTCAGAATTTCTGGGRAACTTATAGAGAAGATCTAAAATATTAATAAAATTATCTGTATCACTTGGAATAGCTGCAGCTTCTGTAAAAAGTTTTTAATATATTATAGCTACATTGGAAAAGACAGGCATCTAAATGGTAGATCTCTTAAGAACTTAAAGGTGAYAGAGGATCATGTTGAAGCATCAGGATAAAAGGAGTCTGAACACAGAATCAACACCACTGAGTACCTCAACAGCATCTTCATTTATAATTYAGTAAATAGAAGAGAGTAGGTAATGCTGAGAAGGTCAAAATGAGAGACCTTTTCAACAGTGTCTGTTAAGAATTCAATGAAATGAGATGATCTAAAGTAATAATGCAACAGACACTGGATCAAGTTCAATCGTAACAAATGTGAGATGTGTTAATTGAGGACTGTTAAATCTCCAACTATGAGCTAAACAAGGTTAGATGAAAATTACCAAGGAGAAAAAAAAAATCATATGTATTTTACAGCAGCAGACTCGACGTGATAATGTTTGACATTTCTTCCAGTATCTTCATCTGAAATATCTGTTTCATTACATGTCACACATTTAAGAGCATAAAATACCAYGAAATCAAGAAACCCATCAACTTTTTTTTTTTTTTAGAGAGTGTTAGAGAGCAGATGTACTAAACATTCAGATCACACTGAGCTGGGTCTATCAGTCAAGCAAAAGGGCAAGGAAAGGACGTGTTTTAGCTGGAGCTTTATAAAGACTTATGGCTTCCAGTAAAATACCCCAAAGTTGTTTCCTGCAGTAAATTTCAAACACATTCAGAGGTGGGTCTGACCTCCACAGGCTGGTGATGCTTGGCAGCTGATTGGCTCATCATTCTCAGTCTCTTGAGCMCAAGGGGAAGACTTTGCTGTTGCAAAGAAAGGCTTTTAAACAAGATGTGCCATCATC